>SJYO01052474.1:56385317-56502265 GCA_006410555.1 Capra ibex
TAAGGGTAGAGAAAGTCTTAAAAGGTGTCAAATAACACTAGGTGTGTCAGTTTCCGAAACCGTATCAGTTATTTCGTCTTTATCTACAAAAAGACCTTGAGAGAACGAAAAAGTTACTGGGTCGCCTACAACCGTTAAAATAGAGACCAAGGAGACGGAAAGGATTTTGGTCGAACTTGTAGACCTTAAAGTATCAAGTACATAACGACTTCGGACCGAACCTCTTAAAACTCGTAATGAAATGATCACACACTCTACTCACGTTAACACACCATCAAACTCGTAAGAAACCGTAACGGAAGGAAACCCTAACCTTACTTTTGACTGGAAAAGGTCAGGACACCGGTGACGACTCAAAAGGTATAAACGACCGTACGACTCATATCGTGAAAGTGTCGTAGTAGAAAGTCCTAAACTTTATCGAGTTGACCTTAAGGTAGTAGAGGTGATCGAAACAAACATCCCTACGAAGGATTCCGGGTGAACTTGAAGTGTAAGGTCCTGCAGACCGAGATCCACTTACTAGTGTGGTAGCACTAATAGACCCAGTACTTCTAGAAAAAACATGTCAAGAAGACACATAAGAACGGTAGAGAAGAATTATAGAAGACGAAGACAATCCAGGTATGGTAAAGACAGGAAATAGCTCGGGTAGAAACGTACTTTACAAGGGAACCATAGACATTAAAAGAAGTTCTCTAGAGATCAGAAAGGGTAAGACAAGAAAAGAAGATAAAGAAACGTAACTAGTGACTCCTTCCGAAAGAATACAGAGGAACGATAAGAAACCTTGAAACGTAAGTCTACGAATATAGAAAGTAAAAGAGGAAACGAAAAGTGGAGAGAAGAAAAGTGTCGATAAACATTCCGGAGGGGTCTGTCGGCAAAACGAAAAAACGTAAAGAAAAGGTACCCCTACCAGAACTAGGGAAAGAGGACATGTCACAGCGTTTGGAGGTAGGTATCAAGTAGTCCGTGAGAGAGATAGTCTAGATCAGGGAATTTACATAAAGAGTGAAGGTGACCTATTAGTATTCCCTAAACTAAATCCAGTATGGTCGAACCCAGTTAAGAGACGGGGAGGGGGGTAAAAACCAACAGTCTTGACTCCTCCCTCACGTTGAAATTTTTAATAAAACACAGAGAAAAAGGAAAAAAAATTTACTTCACAAATCTTGTTTCCGACATTATACCAGTTGTAGGTTATTTACGGTACAACAGTAATTAAAAGAAATGTTGACTCCGTTTCTCCACCATCCCTAAAAAAACCACTTAAACCCTCCTCGATGTCTCTTCCTTTAGTCCCCCTAACTTCTCTTTTCTTATAAACGATATATGGCAATAACAATGTTGAGATGAGTTTTTATTATCTTGTTTTGAGATACGTGAATTATTAATACTGATGGTTATGTGTCGAAGGCCGGAGAACTCAGTCGTACTCTCTGTCAGGGAAACGAAGTCCTTCGTTAACTCAGTCCTAGTTCTTATCAGGTTTATCGATTCCCTCTTTTTGCCCCCCTCCGAAAGTAAGTTGTAATAAGTTGTATCATACATGACTTGTGTCACTATCCGCGACCGTTACGCCACTACTCACTCTACTGTTACAGAACAAGAGACTTTGAACAAATAAAAAGTCACCCTTTTTGTCTGTTCTCTCGTTCGTTAATGTCACACAATCCTGTCCCACTAATCTCTCGTCCGTAAAACACAAGTCGGATCCTAAATGATACAAAAAGACCTTTATAACTTCCTTTTACAAGACTTTAAAAATTACCATTGTTGACATTCCCTCTTTCAACAACGAGAATTTATGGGATAAGAAAATCTTAAGAAAGAAAGAAACAAAGACCAACGTGACCCAGAAGACCGACACACAACCGAAAGAGATCAACTTCGTTCACCCCCGACGACAAGAAACACCACACGCCCGAAAGGTAACGCCACCGAAGAGAACAACGTCTTTTGTCCGAGATCCGTAAGCCCGAAGTCATCAACACCCATGTCCGAATCAACGAGCCACCGTATACCTTAGACGAGTGTGGTCCCTGACTTGGGTACAAGGGACGCAACCGTCCGTCTAAGCATAGGGAATAACGTAGTGGTCCTTTCAGGTTTATGGAGAAAGAATTCTAAAGTGTACCCGGTACGAGGAAAGGACGTCTGAGGTCCACCTCGTACACTGAAGGGGTCCTCAGGGGTGGTTCGAGCGGGGGAATCGTAAGGAAGTGAAGGGTGGGATACGGTTCCCTGTCCAACCCTTCCTCCGTAGACACTGTTAAAGGACAACGGTACTTTCCACCAAAACCAATTGAAACACTCCTAGGACACTTTCATTACCTGATCAACGAGAGACAATTACTCTAAGGTATCTTCTACCTCTTTACCGGACTCCAAGAACTTCTTAACACCGGTTGATCGAAGTGACAAGTGGAACAGGAGAGCAAGGAAGTGAGGACTTAGTTCAGAATCGTAGAGAAAAACCAGGTCTCACGTCCAACACATAGAGATCATGTTCTTTCTGAACGTAGACGTGAGATCGAGTCGAGGTACGGGATCAGGACTTGTCCGAGTGCATAGTGGAATAAACTAGGTATGGACGGAGTAAAGTAAATCTTTTCGGAAGTGTCTTGACTGAATTGTGGTACGGGTGTCTAAAAGAGGGGAACCACTAGGTACGAAACCGGTATACTTCTCGAAACACACACACACAAAAAAATTCCTTGGTGATGATTATGACATAGATAACGTAATGAGTCATTTCTAGTCACACTAATAAAAGGGTCTTAAATGACGGTCTGTTCATTACCAGAGATCTCTTTTATCATATCTATCAATGTCGACGTGTCGGTGGACGGAGTCGACGTTCTTTCAAGTCTCGATTTAAATCATGAATCCGTCTCCTACTGTAGTAGGAGTTAAAGGAAATAAAGATAATTAAATCTGAGACAGAATTAAAATAAAGGGACACATATATACATGTACGGAAAAGATATTCTTCTGACCTAAGAAAAATACTTTCATCCTTTCTATATTTAAGACATAAATAAAAATTTCACTATTGTATAAACTATCACAGATGGTAAAAAGTTCAGTAGGTCCGAGTGCAAAATAGGAGGAGAGAAGGAGGGTAGGGGATTTCTATATAATGTAGTTAAAGAAAAAAGAGATCTTTTAGAAATATCATTGAAAAGGGGGGAAGTAGGGGTAACGAGGACGACTTCAGGTCCAAGAATGGTGTAAGGTGACCCAATAATGTTGTAGGAAGATAGACTGACGAACCAGAATTCACATGGACAGGGGACTTAGTTCGGAGTTATAGGTACAAGTCATTCACGATTAAAGTAGTACGATGAGTATGTAAATTTTTGAATGTTACTAAGAGGTAAACAAACGATTCAAAATGGAAACGGTTCGGGAAACCGGTATAGAACGAACTAACAGAGTAAAGAAAAATTGAAGACAATAGGTTAGAGAGAAGAACAAATTGAACAAGGGACGGTGAGACATGGATAGAGGTTTGGAAGGAGTGGTTCCCACGAAAGGAGGGGTGAGATGGGAACAGTCGACATTACAGAAAAAAAAAAATTCATCATAATAAAATTGTTCACCAAAGTCTCAAAGAGAATCCTTCTCTTAGTAGAAACAAATCCTTTGTATTTTCGATTTGAAACTATTCAAAGAACCCCACTTTCTACCTTGTAACTTCCGAATCCACTCGTCGTCCATTCCGTCTTTTCCTCATGGACTACCGAGACGTGATCTCTACTCGTCTAGATTCTTACCCTTTCTTGTCTTCTCCCGTTTCCCCGTCCGATTCGTCTTCCACTTCCAGAATTTTAGTCGTCTCAAGTCATAACTTAAACTTTAAGGAACGACACTACCCTTATGGGAGGACCAAAAGAGGTCCGAAACGAAAGTGAACGAGAGACTCGTGTCCGGATCATCCTCCCAAAGGACTATTTTTAGTGTCTTTACTCGACAAAGAGTAAACTGAGTCACGTCTTGTCTTCTAACAAAAGAAAACTTGATCTAAAATTCGAGGAACTACCGTCTTTACGGTGTAATTAAAGAAACTCCAAGAACTGTTCTACTTCGTCTCTCGACTCTTTAATGGATGGGTTAAGTGATGAATACTTTGAACGGGAGTCCATCTACACTACTTGTTAAGGGTCCCTATAAATCTTGACCGTCTCATCTACTGTATGGGTGCACAATTCTCCTTTCATTTGACATTTCGCACAAAAACCCTTCACTCGATGTAAAAAGAGTAAATGTCTTCGCCACTCGTCTGTAAAAGACAATTCCCGGTCTACCATTTATAAAAACAGAAACACTCACTATTATTACAGAAACAGTGTTCTTGGGTTTAGACACAACATTATACTTTCGTCGGTATGTATCATTCATTTGTTTATTCGTACCGACATAAAGTTATTTCGAAATAAATACCTGTGACTTTAGACTTAGAGTATATAAAAGTACCAAGTATTCTCCAATAAGAAGAAGACTATGAAAAGTTGTCGAATTTTTCTCGAAGGGATTACCGAGTCCATCATTTCTTATACGGACGTTACGTCCTCTGGACCCAAGTTAGGGACCCAACCCTTCTAGGGGACCTCTTCCCTTGATGGATGAGGTCATAAGACCGGACCTTATCAGGTACCTGTCTCCTCCGACCGTCCGATGTCAGGTAACCTAGTGTTTCTCAGTCTGTGTTGACTCACTGAGAGTGAAAGTGGTCGAATTTTTACGTTTTTGGTAAGAACACCCGACATATTTGTATCCACTGTTCGGTCTAAACAGGGACTCTGGAACCACCCATTGGGGGTTAAATCTCTTAGATAGAACGAATGAGTACACAAAATACTCCATTCGAGAATAAAATTTTTTAGATGTGAGTTTCGAGAATAAAAATTTTTAGTTGTGAGGTGAGACCCCTAAGGTACGTATTAAAACAAACTTTTCAAAATGACGAATTTTTTTTTTCTATACTCTTGAGAATTATTACTGAATCTGGTAATAGCTTACCAAAATAAAGGGTACTCAGTGATAATCTTGACACTTGACACGTAGTCTCGTTCTTTTATGTTTACTGAGTCTGTGCACCTTACTCTCTCTTGTGTACACCCCGTAATAATGAATCCGTAAACATATAAACTACCAGTGTAGAGTATGTGACCCAAAAGAAGGGTTTAGAGATCTCGTCAACCTCTGACGAGAAAACACAGAAACGGTCAGAACCTCTTGAATTTTACATAGATGTATATTTAAACACGTTGTAGGGACTCGAACTATAAACCACTGAAATCCTTGTAATACATTCAAAAATTCGGTTTTAAGTTTTGTTATAAAACCGAAGTCTGACCTTTATTACGTTCTAACATCAAAAGAATGTCTTTAAGGATTTCAATCTCAAACTGAACGGAGTCCTTCTTTAATTATTAAGTCTTTAAGGACAATCGAAAAACCTTTGGATCTCTTCGAACTCAGATTGAGTATAAGATAGTTTGAACAAACAAACAAACAAAAAACGTAAACGAGGGGGTCCTCAGTAAATTGATATTTTAGAGTCATTAGTAAAAGCATTTTCCTAGTGTTATATATCTTCTCTAATAACATTTGTAAATTTTAGTAAGATTGAGTACAATGTAACGAATATGGGAACTGAGTGACATCAATCTCATGTAAGACAAGATTTAAACAGGGTTTCCCGATCTCTTTTTTGTCTTTTTTCTATCTTTTCCTAGTACCACGGTCTTTTCGCTTATGTGAAGGTATTTAGGTACCTTTTCTCCGTATCCATACGAGTACGGTTTATTTACAGGTACAGAATCCTGGTTTATATTGTACTTAGTATTGGGCTAAGGGCGGAGTGGGGTCACATATAGTTACACTAAACGGAAGAATAACGATATAACCTAATACAAATCTCTTCCATTGTTAAAGACGGTTAAAATTATAAAAAGAAAAAAAAGGATAACACTCATCGTAAATGAGAAAAACACAATTTTTACATACCTCGAGTAACGATGGCGATCCAGTGAAGTCAGCACAGGCTGAGACACACTGGGGTGTCTGCCGTCGGGTAATCCGAGGGGGCTGGGACCCTAAGAGGTCCGTTCTTGCGACCTCACTCAACGGTAAAGGAAGAGGTTACTTACTTTCACTTTTCACTTTCACTTCAGCGAGTCAGCACAGGATGAGACACGCTGGGGTACCTGACGTCGGATGGTCCGAGGAGGTAGGTGCCCTAAAAGGTCCGTTCTCATGACCTCACCCCACGGTATCAAGTATAGTGTAATTTTTATCGGTTTGTCATTTCTTTTAACTCCGTTTCTTTCTTTTGGCAATATAGACCGAATAATCTTAACAGAAAGAAGATCTAAAAACACCAAAGTCATACAGGGAGTGTGATAGTGACACCGTTTTGATAGTCTTTCTGTATGAAGTAGAAGATTGTTCTACATAAGTCTAGATCCACACATGTGAATTTCACCCCCCATTTACAATTGACCTATTTACAACAAAGAGTTTGTTAATTTCGGTTACTATTAACTTATTTCTACCCTTACACATTCCAAAGGTTGATCTTTGTTTCGACGGTCTTTAGAGGTGTCTTTGTTTTCTGTCCAAACCGAGGATCGACACTACTACAGGTCACAGTCGAGTCAAAACTTTTAGGTTAGTTTAATTGGACATTTATTCATTTTAATAATAAACCATCCAACTGAAAAAATGAAAAAAATTTGGTTAAAAGATAAGGAATCAACATTAGACACATAATCTTTTATTACGTCACTAATCTTCACTTTCCAATACTTACTATTATTTAGTTTCTTTCTCTCCCTCTGTCTGTCCCTCTCTTTTTTTTCTGTCTTGAACTCCTTTCCTTCTTTCAAAGAATCGACCCGAGGACCCTTACTGAGCTACTAGAAAGGAAGGGGATGAGAGATCCAAAGTTCTAGTGTCAATGATATTTTAAGTGAGTCAACTTCTCACTTAGGTTAAAAGTCAAATGTTCGAACGGTTCGTCTAATGATTTGTCGAACCCCCTAACAAACAAACAAACACAAACACAAGAGTCCGTTACGATCTTAATTAAAATTAACATGTATCAATCTAAACTCCCCACAATTCACACTTTTGGTGTTCACGTTACGAAAACTTTCGAAGACGGCTGAGGGTGGTACTAGGGATTCATCCTATAAACCCCTTTTATTTATACAAAGATTTCAAATTATTAATAAAGTCTTTTAAAGGGTTCAATTTAGAATTAGTATCAGTTTCTATCTGTAGTGGTTTAATACCGAGTACCCAGTTTGGATCGGTTGGTAGACGAAAATATACCAGGTAATCAATTCTATCGAAAAATATAAAACTCTACCAACTTGTTTTAACTTTCTTATAATAGTGTTTATCAAAATGTACTTTTATTATACTTTAAGGTTAAAGTCACAAGTGTGATTTTATATGACTTTGAAACCAAACTTTTAGACACAGGTCACAGACAAGTCGTAAACAATTATCCGACGGATACCGACGAAAGTGTGACGTTGTCGTCAACTGATCAACTCTGTCTCTTGAATCCTAATGTCTCGGATTTGATAATAAATGAAGACCGAGATGTATCCTTTTGAAACGGTCAGAAATGAAATCTTATTAGTACAGGTGTTTGGTACGTACATTGAATTCCTTTTCTACTTCTCCCTTTTTTTTCGGGTCATGACTTACTATATTGTTCACACTTAACTAGAATCCGTTCAGTCATAGAGACCAGATATCAACGGACCGGTTCTCTAACCTATAATTACCTCCTTTAATCTCACCTTCAGATATTCATAGGGTCACAAATCTGATCTAGATTTCAAATGAACATATTTTACCCTTTGTGACCTCTAGAGAAGTTCTTTTAATCTCTATGGTTCCCTTGTAAAGTACGTTTCTACTCGAGTTATTTCCTGTCTTTACCATACCTGGATTGTCTTCGTCTTTTATAATTCTTCTCCATCGTTCTTATGTGTCTTGATATGTTTTTTCTAGAAGTACTGGGTCTACTGGTGCTACCACACTAGTGAGTGGATCTTGGTCTGTAAGACCTTACGTTTCAGTTCGCCCGGAATCTTTCGTAGTGATACTTGTTTCGATCACCTCCACTACCTTAAGGTTAACTCGATAAAGTTTAGGATCTTCTACTACGACACTTTCACGTCTTGAGTTATACGGTCGTTTAAACCTTTTGAGTCATCCCCGGTGTCCTGACCTTTTCCAGTCAAAAGTAAGGTTAGGGTTTCTTTCCGGTTTCTTACGAGTTTGATGACGGGTTATCGTGAGTAGAGTGTGTGATCGTTTCATTACGAGTTTTAAGAGGTTCGGTCTGAAGTTGTCATACACTTGGAACTTGAAGATCTACGAATTCGATCTAAATCTTTTCCGTCTCCTCGGTCTCTAGTTTAACGGTTGTAGGCGACCTAGTACCTTTTTCGTTCTCTCAAGGTCTTTTTGTAGATAAAGACGAAATGACTGATTCGGTTTCGGAAACTGACACACCTAGTGTTATTTGACATCTTTTAAGACTTTCTCTTCCCTTATGGTCTGGTGGACTGGACGGAGAACTCTTTGGATATACGTCTAGTCCTTCGTTGTCAATCTTGACCTGTACCTTGTTGTCTGACCAAGGTTTATCCTTTTCCCCATGCAGTTCCGACATATAACAATGGGACGAATAAATTGAAGATACGTCTCATGTAGTACTCTTTGAGACCCGACCTTCTTCGTGTTCGACTTTAGTTCTAACGACCCTCTTTATAGTCATTGGAGTCTTTACGTCTACTGTGGTGTGAATACCGTCTTTCTTTTCTTGATTTCTCGGAAAACTACTTTCACTTTCTCCTCTCACTTTTTCAACCGAATTTTGAGTTGTAAGTCTTTTGATTCTAGTACCGTAGACCAGGGTGGTGAAGTACCGTTTACTACCCCTTTGTTACCTTTGTCACTCTCTGAAATAAAACCCTCCGAGGGTTTAGTACGTCTACCATTAACGTCGGTACTTTAATTTCTGCGAGCGAGGAACCTTCTTTTCGATACTGGTTTGATCTGTCGTATAAGTTTTCGTCTCTGTAAGGAAACGGTTGTTTACAGACAGATCATTTTCGATACCAAAAAGGTCATCAGTACATACCTAAACTCTCAACCTGATATTTCTTTGGACTGGTGACTTCTTAACTACGAAAACTCGACACCACAACCTCTTCTGAGAACTCTCAGGGAACCTGACGTTCCTCTAGGTTGGTCAGGTAGGATTTCCTTTAATCAGGACTCATAAGTAACCTTAATGACTACCATTTCGAGTTTGAGGTTATGAAACCGGTGGACTACACTTTTTGACTGAGTAACCTTTTCTGATACTACGACTCTTTCTAACTTGCGTCCTCCTCTTCCCCAGCTGTCTCCTACTCTACCGAACTACCGTAGTGGTACCTGTACTCAAACTCGTTCGAGACCCTCAACCACTACCTGTCCCTCCGGACCGCACGACGTAAGGACCCTAGCGTTTCTCAGTCTGTGTTGACTCGTTAACTTGATTTGGCTTGACTTTCAAATAAAACATATATATTACCCTAACCATGACCAAAGTCAAGGTAGACACCCTAAAGTGGGGAGAAGTGATCTTGAACACGACCAAGTATTTGTCGGTGTCAATGTATCCACTCCGACGGAATATCTGTCACTATATTTACAGTTCTTAATCCTATATCAAATTTATATAGGTAGGTGGTTTTTGATATTTGTCGATTATTCATTTACACCTGTGGGGGACCTCTCAGACCCTCCTACCCTTCCGCTTTCCCGTGTACACAAACCACCCTGTTCTCTTTCTTTACCTCGATGTAAACGTAAAAAAATTTATTACTCTTTAGTTATCTACTACGGATTTTGTTTGGGAAGGGGGTTTAGTTTTTTGTTATGATTATATAACAACCTATATTCAACTATTACTGGTTTTCTGTAGATCTTTTACAATTGTACCGACGGAGAGACCTCCCCTTTTACCTCACTGATCCCCGACATAAAACTAGAACATTGTGATCAACTCAGAATTTGACACCCGTTCATATCAGGACTGTTTTTAATATTGAATTTTTTTAATTCAAAAGGGACCGAAACCTTACCTTTGTTTTTATCGATTATTCACTAGAGATTGAAGAAAACTAAAACACGACAGTCGTTGTCTTAAATACCTTGTACTAAGAGTAAGAAAAATTTTTTATTGAAAGTTTTCAATAACCTTCATCTCGACGATATTTGTAAACACAGTTCCAAAATATACCTACATACGATAGTAAAGAGAACCCACATATGATTCACTCGGTCCTGAATTTAACCTTCACCCCTGTTCAAACGAAAAGGGAGACTCACTATGAAATAAGATTCTCGACTCACGAATCACCTCCCTTACCTTCATCGGAGTCCAGAAGTCGGACGGACAGGACCGAACCTTGGAGACTATATATTCGATGGTTACTTAATACCGTTTCCCCTACACCCGGAGTCGTAAGAATCATACGATATTGATCCCGTCTCGGACGTAGGGCGACCACCCACTGCCTACCTTCTTCTCTCCGGGGTGGAGAGTCGACGTAAGTGAGTCTTAAATCGGAGCCGTTATCCATACCCCCGTCCTACTCTTCACAACTGTAACCCGAAGAGAGCCGACTACCGGAGATCGACCCGGGACTCCCCTCTCACTCGGGACACACAGACGTGGTCAGACGTGTCCTCAAAAACACAGTAACTCGACCCTCTCTTATTATCTCTTCATTGACGATGACGATTTAGTGAAGTCAGCACAGGCTGACACACGCTGGGGTATCTGCCGTCGGGTGGTCCGAGGGACAGGGGCCTTAAGAGGTCCGTTCTTGTGACCTCACCCGACGGTAAAGGAAGAGGTTACACACTTTTCACCTTCACTTCAGCGAGTCAGTACAGGCTGAGAATCGCTGGGGTACCTGACGTCGGATGGTCCGAGGAGTCAGGTACCCTAAAAGGTCCGTTCTCATGACCTCACCCCACTGTAACGGAAGAGGTTCTCTTCATTTGTAACCAAGTTTATAGTGTCAGAGACAACAATGGTTCAAAGTCACCTGAAACTTAAGAGATAAACAACACATACGAAGTCTGGTAAAGGGTACTGAAATTTACCAACAAACAAACAAACAAAATTTATTAAAAGTGGTCAAAGTGATCACTTTATCTTCAACCAGACACCTTGAGGAATGTTATAGAACGACCTTTATCTTAAATTAAAATCAATTAACCTTTAGTGTGAGTACGTATGTACACATATGGATGTGTCTACGAAATGATCATATAATACGTACAATATTTATCCAATGATATATTTAAAAACTTACTATTTTAATAAAGTTTACTTGAAAAATTTTCCATGAAACATAAATAAACACCATGTTTCATAGAGTGACAAGAAAAGTCTTCATAATATTCACTAATATTACTATGATTATAAAAATCACTCTCATCACACTAACTTTACGAAGAAACAAAAATTTTAGGACCAAGACTAAATCAAACAAAACTATGAACCAAAATTACCACTTAATCGACCCTTTTATCAATTGTACTCGAGATCTAGACTTACCTTTTTCATGAAGTAACCTATATGAATGATTTAGTGACAATTAGGATAAATCGTTACTTCATCTGAATGACTTTACACAGATCATTTAAAGGTACAAGGGATAGTGATACGGTGGAAGGGATACGGATAGTGAACAAAAACGTTTACTTCAACCTACCAAAACGTAAAATTATATAAAAAAACTTTTCTCCGAGTTTGGGTCACTTTGAGAAGTGAACTTTCTAAAATTTTGTTTACTATTACAAAGTTTCGAAAATTTCACAAGTCTGTATTTTTACATAGAGGTACTATATAAAGTAACCAAAACGGGGTTTCTAACGTATCATTACCTTTATAAAAGTTTATACACAAAAGTTTCATGACAAATATATCATGTTAAATAAAACTTTCTGAAAGGAAGTTTTTAGACCACGAAAGAGAGAGATAAAATGGAAATTTCCTGTCTAATCCACACAAGTAAACAAAATTGTGTAAACTACCTATCGTATAATGAATGACGGTGGTCAGTAGTGTAAAAAGAGTCCCTTTCTCTTTATAAGTCGTAGAAATTTAGACCATCAAGAGAATTCATACTCTATTGGTCACTTAGAGAGGAACTTTAAATTTTTAAATGATAGTCGACGAGTAGAAAAAGATTATAATCCTTACATGATATAAAGTTATAAGACAGAAATATATTAATTAACGTAACGATATACGAAGTCGTAAAACAAGTGTGGGTTGAAATTATGAAACAGGCATTATCACTGGATCTTATTAGATAACTTTTAACAAGGTCAATTTCAACGTCGAGGTTGATTGTATCAAAAGGGTGTTTTGTAAAAAGTCGGATTCTGACTTTATAACAGAGTAAATGACAACTCTGAAATAGAAGAGACTACGTAGAAGGTAAACAACTGAGTGTTTTGTCGTCAATCAAGACACAAAGTCTAACATCTCCGAGTAAACATTGTTAATACCTACATATACGAGTATAAAGTATAAAGTTTATCATGAGAACCAATAAAGAACGAAGAAAAATAAAAACCGACTGAAGGACGGTCTAAATTAAGGTAGTAGTAACGAAGAAGTAAGGTCGTACCGATGTTTCCCGAATATAATCCTTATCTTCTTAGTCCAGACGCAAAAGAATGACAAATGGACATAAATGTAATAATCCCGATAGAAATAAGGAACAAAGGAAACATCTGTAGAAAATTTCGAGAAATAAGTAAAACACTTCCAATCAAAGTAGTTTTAATCTCTTATATTAGACCTTTGACGCTCCATACCGTCAAAGATTAGTGTCTTCCTAAACGATTAAGTGGCTTCCTTAACATAGAATGGTTGAAATTTTATGATGAATGATACACGGTCCATGAAAAAATTCGTATAATAGAGTAAATTATAAGTATTACTGGAATACCGTATTCGTGTTAATAAAAGAATCCTCCCTTGACTTCGGGACCTCGACCCCATGAGAATTGATCATGTGAGTCGATAGAGACGAATAACTCGTTAATAATCCTTTCACATTGAGGTCAAAGTTTCTGGTTACCTTTTAGTTCAGGGTTTGGAGGAAGAACTAGAGTGAAGATGGTTTAGGTTCTAGTCTTTAGGAAAACACGAAATAAGATCCATCGTTCGGGAGAGTCTCTCGTGAGATAAAAGAGTTTTATTCAGACGGGATCCCCTACAAGACCCTTATGTTCACCTTAATCTTATAATAAAATAAGACTAATTTTATTATAAATAAGACCAATCCTATTTGAGACGAGAATCCTTTTAGTCCCTATCCCTCCTGTCCTTCAATAGTCTTTAATTTCTTTTTTCTCTTGGACATGAAGGTCCACTAGTCTTGGACCACTAATCTTCTTTCTCCTGTTCTTCCTTTGTTTCATACGAAACCTCCCTTTCGTTTACCTGAGTTATGTCCTAGATATACAAACTCCAGTACCCTTCCTCTTCCTACCGTTTTACTATTTCTAGTGCCTGTCTCCTAAACAATCGTTTTGATCCCTTCACTCTTCCTCTACATATAAAAATTTTGTTAAAGTCAAAAATTGGAAATGAACTAAAAATTTTTTGGAAAAATACTACTCCTTAAAATTTACCTACGGTTTCATCTCTATTAATACACGTACTGAGGAACGTATTTGTAGTGGTCGAAGTTGAGTACGGAGTAAAACAAAGTAGATATTGAGGGTCAGGGAAAGGACGGTCTCCTAAATTTCCTTTTTAGAATGTACAGTGTATTAAAGTAGGTATTTATAAAATCACACGTAGAGTTTTACTACAAAACTCTACAGAAGTCATGACAATTAACGTGTATTTTAAATCGTAGTTCAAGTATTATAATAGTGAGTCGCAAGCTCAAAGGGACTAATATGGCATTACAAAGGGTCGAAAAAACTTAGTCTAAGTTGTATACTCGGTGTGTCAACTATATAGAGAACAGAGAATTTGATATCTACAGGGTATGTAAAGAGAGAAATTTTTTCTTTTCGTCAAATAGACAAAATTTTTCACTTACCCATACTCCTATTTTACTACTAAACCATAACGAATATGACATAGTCTCTACGGACAACTGGTAGGTCCATCTTGATGATACTTTTTTCAACTGTACCACCCAGTCCTCGACCCCAGTTCCACTTAACATAACTAGACCATTTATAAACTTGTAACCTAATATCATCTCAGTATCCTTGTCTACTCTAGTGGAGGACTCTCCGGTGCCCCGTTCTTCTCCTGACCTAGTTCTAAACCCGCACCCTTCTTGTTCCTGTCGTCCCGGTCTTGTTTGGTTACCTCCTTTGAAGAAGTTGTCTACAACGGTTACCACGGGCAGACACTCGGTCCTGATTCCCTCTACTCACTGGTCACTTAAGTTCACATACGAATGGGACCCTGGAGGCCGTCAGTTCTCCTCCCTATCGCGTGTTGACCTCCCTTGAATCTAAACAAAACGAAAATGTTATCACCTTCTTTATTGGTCAACTCTTCCTCTCCGAATACCGGAGAGGGACCTCTCCCTCTTTGTCACCTCTACCCTTTCTCAGTAGCTTCCCTCTTCCGAAACCTCCAAGACGAACGGTACCTTCGTTTCTGTGTACATCACTTCAACTGGAACCCTTCCACCTTCCCAGACACGGGATACTCACACCTCCCTTCACTCTGTCCGACGTACTTCTTTGTTTTACGAACCCTTATCTCTCCTTCCCTTCGACTTCCTCGGGCATACCTCACCGGAAGTAGAGGGTTCTCTACTCCTTTCAACCCCCGTTTCTTGTTATTTATCACGAAAAAGAACGATTGGACAAGAGATGAGGATTGGAATATTAATTATGGTTGGACTTCCTGTTTGTTCATACCTCAATCATACACAGGTTTATAACTTGAATTTTTTGATGAGTATCGAGACATAAGTCGGACAGAGTGAAACCACGAGTACAACTTCCCCAAAGTCGAACACGTTTGAAGTAACGAGAAGATTTTGGAAAGGTGAGAGACTACGTACTAGACGAAGTGAGACCAGTTAAAACTTTGTACATCGTCTAGAGTGATAGACTTGTGGGTGATTTCTCCTCTTCTGATAACAATACTCGACTTAGCACAGAGAATAAGGGGCTTTAAACACTGGGGTCCTTGAGTCTTATACTGACATAAACCTCTATCTTAGAATAGATAGACAAATAAATACCGACGTGGCTCAGACACGACGACACGTGTCAGAAAGAGGTCAACGTCATGGGCCGAGGGGTAACGTCATCGAAGAGAACAACACCTCGTGGTCGAGATCCCGCGCGCCCGAAGTCATCAACAACGTAAGTCCGAATCAACGGAACACCGTTACACCTTAGAAGGACCTTGTCCCCGACTTGGGAACAGGGGATGTAACCGTCCGTCTATGAATTGGTCACCTGGTCGTCCTTTCAGGACCTCAATCTTAGAAATTCTCCACTAAGTTCATTTTACTCTAGTATATACATCGAGGATTAGGTTATACTGACCACAGGAATATTCTTCTCTTCTGACCCCTACGTCTTTGTGTCTCCCTTCTCGTACACTCCCGTGTACCTCTTCTGTGAGTAAATGTTCGGTTCCTCGCTTCGGGAGTCTCCTTTGGTCGGGACTCTATGGAACTGAAACCTGAAGACCAGTCGTCTTAACACTCCTTATTTAAAGGCAAGAAATTCGGTAGGTCAGAGACCATCAAACAATACCGTCGGGACCGTTTGATTACGTGCTTGGGAGGACGCTTTCAGTAAACTGGGACGTCTGTAACTTACCGAGGGGCATCGTTGTCGGTGTCGACGTCCTCGTATTTGTTAGCACCGGAGTCCTTCGTGAGGTCACCTCTCGTGTCTTAGTAGGGATGTCCGACTTATTTACGGGAGAGACTTCAGTCGTGTCAAAAGAGACCTCTTGAGTAGTCTCGTTTCTCCCACGTAAATTATTTCCGACTAAGCTACACTTTTTCTTGATTTTCCTTTAACTATATAACACTCTTTACTTTGACCTAAAACCTGTCGGTTATTCATTTTTCGGCAAATTACATCACAAAACCCAAAAAAGAATTGAATCGTTTATTAGTAATCTCAGAAAGTTTAAATGGTCTACTAATAGTTCGAACGTTTCGTAACGAAAAGAGACTCACTCACTTAAGCGAATCAACACAGACTGAGAAACGCTGGGGTACCTGGCGTCCGAGGAAGTAGGTACCCCAAAAGGTCCGTTCTTATGACCTCACCCAACGGTAAAGGGAGAGGTTGTACAAATATCAAAAGGGGTTAATCAGAGGAAAAAGTGATTCTCTATTAACTATTCCTTACCTTTGTTCTATCCCTTTCGTACACCTCTTAACGTCACCTGGTTTGACCTTTTGAGTCGTCACCGGTGTCCTGACCTTTTCCAGGCAAAAGTAAGGTTAGGGTTTCCTTCCGTTACGGTTTCTTACGAGTTTGATGACGTGTTAACGTGAGCAGAGTGTGCGATGACTTCATTACGAGTTTTAAGAGGTTCGGTCCGAAGTCGTTATGCACTTGGTACTTGAAGGTCTACAAGTTCGACCAAAATCTTTTCCGTCTCCTTGGTCTCTAGTTTACCGGTTGTAGACGACCTAGCACCTTTTTCGTTCTCTCAAGGTCTTTTTGTAGATAAAGACGAAATAACTGATTCGGTTTCGGAAACTGACACACCTAGTGTTATTTGACATCTTTTAAGACTTTCTCTTCCCTTATGGTCTGGTGGACTGGACGGAGAACTCTTTGGATATATGTCCAGTCCTTCGTTGTCAATCTTGACCTGTACCTTGTTGTCTGACCAAGATTTATTCTTTTCCTCATGTAGTTCCGACATATAACAGTGGGACGAACAAATTGAATATACATCTCATGTAGTACCCTTTGCGACCCGACCTTCTTCGTGTTCGACTTTAGTTCTAACGGTCCTCTTTATAGTTATTGGAGTCTATACGTCTACTGTAGTGGGAATACCTTCTTTGACTTTTCCTTGATTTTTCGGAGAACTACTTTCACTTTCACCTCTCACTTTTTCAACCGAATTTCAAGTTGTAAGTCTTTTGTTTCTAGTACCGTAGACCAGGGTAGTGAAGTACCGTTCATCTACCCCTTTGTCACCTTTGACAGTCTAAAATAAAAAACCCGAGGTTTTAGTGACGTTTACCACTAACGTCGGTACTTTAATTTTCTGCGAATAAGGAACCTTCCTTTCAATACTGGTTGGATCTATCATATAAGTTTTCGTCTCTATAATGAAACGGTTGTTTCCAGGTAGATCAGTTCCGATACCAAAAACGTCACCAGTACATACCTACACTCTCAACCTGACACTTCTTTCGACTCGCGACTTCTTAACTACGAAAACTTGACACCACAACCTCTTCTGAGAACTCTCAGGGAACCTGACGTTCCTCCAGGTTGGTCAGGTAGGATTTCCTCTAGTCAGGACCCACAAGTAACCTTCCTGACTACGATTTCGACTTTGAGGTCCTGAAACCGGTGGAGTACGCTTCTCGACTGAGTAACCTTTTCTGGGACTAAGACCCTCCCTGACTCTACCGAGCTACCGGAGTGGTTGAGTCACCTGTACTCAAACTCACTTGAGGCCCTAAACCACTACCTGTCCCTCCGGACCGTACGACACTAAGTACCCTAGTGTTTGTCAGCCTGTGCTGACTCGCTAACTTGACTTGACTTATGTAACGACACCACCTCCTCCACCCTCTAATACATGTAATTAGTAAAAACACTAATAGAATTTTCCTCGAGAACTTAGTCTCTTTCCTTAAACGGTTTACTGTTCCCGTGTTTAACCCTAATCAATTTGACTTTTCTTTACTTAGAACCAGGACTATAGAAGGCAACAAAAGGAATTTATCTGAAACAGGAGACCAGTCACCTGAGTAAGATCAACTCTGACTATTCTAACGTTATCCCATACTATCGTGACCCATACGATAGTTAACAGACTGTACGCACTGATTGAGTGAAACCACCAACGGTTCATAAGATCTACTCTCATCTTCCAGTACGTTCCGAGATCACATGGGGTTCCCTACAAATTCGTAAAAGAACTGACCACTCAGGATTTGGATCACTTTACGGAGTGAGCCTAATCAAAAGAAGACATCTCTTGTCTTGTGACAGGAAGTACATATATCTCTTTCATTATCAATCTTGACTATCCGGGGAAACCTAAGTCAATATCTCTGACCCCCGTCAGATCTAACCAGACAGGAGACTCGTTCGAACAAATTTTCCTCTGTTTTTGGTTGATAACAATTGAGAGATAATAAATTTCGTCGTGGTAAGAATTGTAGAAAAACGAGGTGACAGAAGTCAAATACGACTATAACTAGAGGAAAAAACGACAAAATTTTCGAAGCATCCCTATCATAATTGTTCTTTGTTTAACTACGAATGTTTGACACCACAACCTCTTCTGAGAATTCTCAGGGAACCTGTTGTTTCTCTAGGTTACTCGGGTAGGATTTCCTTTAGTTAGGACTGATAAGTAACCTTACTGACTACAACTTCGACTTTGAGGTTATGAAACCGGTGGACTACACTTCTCGACTGAGTAATCTTTTCAGGGACTACGACCCTTTCTAACTTTCACCCTCCTCTTCCCCTGCTGTCTCCTACTCTATCAACCTACCGTAGTGACCGAGTTACCTGTACTCAAACTCATTTGAGGCCCTCAACCGCTACCTGTCCCTTCCGACCGTACCACGTCAAGTACCCCAACGTTTCTTAACCTGTGCAGACTCGTTGACTTGATTTGAGTTGACTTAAGAACCTGTCTACACTGTAGTTATCTGAATTCAGTACCCTTTTCACACACCCACTAAACCGTAACTCCTCCGGTCTGTATAATCAAATCGGTTTCGTTGAAGTGTATCTTAGTACTCCTTACACTTATTCACGAGGCAGGAGTGTAGAAAATTAGACCACAAGACAATCGGTCGAAGGCATTTAACATCCTCTTTCCGCTCTGGATTACGAAATATTTCCCACACGGTATCAAATAGAGGACCCACAGATAAAGGGTCTCCCTACCATTCGGTATTTCCGTCATCATTTCGTCATTTTGGTCCGGTGACGGAACGGAACGACTCTGGTCTCCCCTATCAAGGGTAAAATCGGACATCGCTCGCTAGTGAGTAGTCGATCAAGGGTACGTTCGGAGGTAGGTTTTTTATTTTTGTGTTTCGTTTTGCGAGTTTTATCTTAGGGTGTCGGTCTTCTGCGTGAGATGAGTCGCTCACGTTCACTCCCTCCCCCGTCCCAAGGTCGAGGTCGAACGGAGAACCGGTGGGATTCTACACGGTTCACTGGAGGAAAATGAAGGACCCAGAAAACTTGAACGACGAAGGAACTTACATTAGGGAACGTTATCGTCGGAAGAGAAACTCAGAACAAAACCCGAGAATAAAGGCTATAAAGGGGGTCTCTAGACTAGAACAGATGAAAAACAAAAAGTTCATAAAGAGTCTTTAAAACTAGGGAAATAATAATAGATCACGACAATTATTAAATAAGAAAAGTCTTTATGTAAAAAAAGAAAGGACCTCCAACCTTCCGTACCCCTTCAAACGGTAGAACTAGGTTGATTTCTACTTTTAAATGAAAACTCCTTTAATCTCAAATGTCCTTTTTAGGTCGATAAATGTGATCCACTATTCGATAGTAGAATGGGTACTCACGACCTACCCATTTACTAGACGAATTTACTGTTTGTTTACAAAATCTTTTGATAAAAGATCCTTTCGTACATATAGTTCCAGTATTTCTAGTGTCAATGATTTTAATATTCTAATAAAAGTATAACATAATAATATTTCTCCGAAGGGTCAAATATATCTTAATTTTAAGAAAGTACAATTCCGTCTCCCTTTCGAGTAAATATTTTGTCTCCCTGATCGTAACATAATTGAAATGGTTTGTCCACGAATGTATTTATGACAATGTAAATAGACAGATGAGATCAGTCTACAAGATATAATGAAACGTCGACCAAAAGGATATAAACGAGGTACAACTTTCAAAATCGACCATTGGTGAGATCTTACATTCTTGATCGTTCGAGAAATAACAATTTGTACCTGTATGTGTACGGGTGAACTGACAAATAATATGAAGTTTTAAATCTTAATTTTGTCAAATTTATGACACCCACGTTATTATTAACTGACAAGATCACCCGTCTTTTAGTCATTTCTACAAAAATCAATTTGACTTGTAAAGACATTTAGTTTAAATTGTTGTCGTCCTATGCGTAAGAAGAGTTCGAGTGTACCTTGTAAGAGTTTCTATCTGATGTAAGATCATTATTCATGTCTATTTTGTATTGAGTTGTTTATACTTACATATCTTTAGTACGTTTCATGCAAAAATCTGTTATTACTTTAATTTGATTTTTAATTAATGTCTTTCTTTCGACCTTTTAGGGGTGATAAACCTCTAATTTGTTGTCTGGAGACTTTTTATGACACCCAATATCTTCCGCGATCTCTTTATATTTACAAGAAAATCGTCTTATTTTTACTTTTGTGTTAAATGGTTTAACACTTTACGTCGTTTTCGTCGCGAATTTCCCTTAAAGAATCGAAACTTACGTATATAATCTATTCTTTCTAGATATTAGTCATTAGATTCGAAGGTGGAATTCTTTGATCTGTTTCTTATCATTATATTTGGATTTCGTTCTTCTTCTTTTATTCACTATTTTTTAATCTCGTATTTAGTTACTTTGACTTTTATCTTTGAATTGTCTCTTTTAATTGTTTTAGTTTCGACCAAGAAACTTTTATATTGTGACTATTTGGAGATCGGTCTATCGGTTCTTCTTTTCTTTGTTCTGTGTTTAATGATGATAGGTTTTACTTTCTCTCCGGTAATGATAATGACAATTAGGGTACCTGTAATTTTTCAAGACAAATAGACTGGCTTTGGACTTACTTTGTGTATGTAATTCAAGTATGTACATACATTTTATATTCCATACTTTCTTAAAAGTGCTTTTAGATATTTTACCAACCCCACCCTTTCTGGCCCCTATCTCGAACTTGAATCTAAAATCAGTAGTTAGAAAAAAAAGAAAATGGTTCTCTGAAGAACACGTTAATTTTTTGTGAAAGGTTTCTTCTCAACTTTGGGACCTCTTGATAGATTAGTTGTTATGTGTTCCGTTTTTATTTACAGTTGGTCCAAAATTTGGTCAGGAAGTAGGTTATAAGAAGAAGTACTCTAACAGCTTTATTGATTGACATCAGTACACAGTGTCTCCAAACCTTTTGTTTGTGGACGACCTCTGATACCTAGAAGAGCGGTGTTATAAAGAGGACATACAATCAGACAAGGGGCGTCATAGGAAGGGAACCGAGGAAAAGGACGTCAAAGAGACGTCCCTAAAAAAAAAAAAAGCAGAGTAGGAGGACCATCGATGAAAGACAGTCGGAAAGAGGGAAGGGGGAGACCGACGGACGGACAGAATTGAGAAGGAAAGACTTATGAATATTGGTGTAAGGACTCAATTTTCCGTTTTGAGAAGTAGCAAGAAACAACTCCCTCCCAGTCCTCTCCATCATAAAGGTAAGAACCAATTTAAGTCCAGAAACTGACAACTAGTCAAGAAAGGACTTCTCCATTGTCATACAAGAAGAAGGGCAAGTGCACGTCAGTAACACGAACGCCACCAAAACATAGAGGATGTACTGTGTGTGTTCACAACTACCTTTTGACGGAAATAGTCATTTCTTGACGGTCGACCACGGACTCACGAATCTGACTGATAACGAGAACTTAACTCACGACTTTTGAACTATTATTTTGGGTTTAGTGTCTTCGTATTTGTGTCGACGAAGACGGATATTTCACTCACCGAATGTTCCCTTTCGTATTAGTCATCTTAGATCACAAATCAGTTAACGTAATTGTCGTCTGTTTATCTTTAGTATACATAAACTGTCCTCCGGTAAAATTCTTTGACACGTAAACAAACGACGTTTACACTACACTGTACAATGTTCTTTACACTAGGTAATAAGTACTTGAACTTCTTTTATGTTTCTTGACAGGGGTTTTTTGTCTTTTAAATTTAGGACAATTTTTATACTCCCAAAAAGAATAACTTTATATCAACTACATGTTATAGTAAAAAATATCCATACTTTATACTAAGTTTTAAAATTTCCAACATGAGGTAAATGTCAATAATATGACCGAGATAAAAGACATAAACATTATGTAGGAATATTGTAGATAAAATATGTATCATCAAATATACAATTATGTCTGAATCAGGGGATGAGAATATAACGGGGAGAGGCGAAGGAAGAGGGGTAACCATTGGTGATCAAACGACAGACACTCAGACGAAGAAAAAACAACATCAGTTTTTACACTCCTAAAATAAAGAACTTAACTAAGTCTCCAAATAATTCACTAATATTGGTCTTTAAATTACAGAGAATTCATACGGTCTCCATAATAAAGTCTTTCGTGACATAAACCCCCTCGAGGTTCCGAAACTCTTTGTGTCAGTTTTAGTCTTGAACTTGACCCAACCTCTTCCCGGTATCGTCTATCTGGGTCGTCTTCCACCCTCTACTACTTCCTTCAAGGGAGTTTCCTACTCCCTTCCATTAGGCACTTCCGTCGACCTGGTAGTCCCCTTTAGAGTACTCTCATGTACTTCCAGTCTCCAGTTCAGTCTTTCGATTTTTTTCCGGGTAACGACCGAGTAACCACCCCAAAACCGGGAACCCCAGTCTTGTGTGTGTGTTTTTAGTGACTACTTTAACTTTATCTTAGACCTTTCTGGGGACTTGACCCTGAACCCATGTTTCTACGATGATGACCTCGACCTCGAGTCCGACCTTGTACCGTGGTCCTGGTAAAAATCCTACAGGTCTGGATTCCATGTCACCGCCAGTAAACAAAGGATTTAAGATGACTAATTCCTGACAACCCTCTCGGACCTCGTCCCGACTCAGAAGTCCAAGATCCATGTAACAGTATTAATGTTGAAGACACCCCACACCCTGACGGTCAACGTTTCCTCTAAAATGATTAGACCATAGTGACGTCAGTACTACTTAACAATTTCCTATTTCCAGCAAACACTTTTTGATCATTACCGTTTAAAGTGTTCCGTAAAAACTTTCCAAAGGATCTAAAGTTAATAATGTCCTGACCTTCAGGAATTCCATAGACAATTATTTACTATCTATTATTATTCATTTACATATTATTATCTATCATTCACCCACTCCACGTACCAACATATTAATCGTCTCTAAGGGATTTTGACACGCACTTAGTTAACGTAAACTTTGTTGACGACCACGAAATTCTTTGAGGGTCCGGACGTCTGTCGGATTTCTTAGTCATAGACTCTCTTTCGGATCTTTAGACTTAAAAGAGGTTTCAGGGGTTGATTTCTGTCCCTTGATTTCTGTTGAGAGGAATCTCGGGACAGTTCAAATAATGAGTATTGTAAAGTAGACGAGGTTTGTTAAACCTTCAAACTTCTGAAATAAGAGTGTTTATCAAATCCGTAAGGAAAAGGTTATCATAGAATATTTTTGTATTTATGTGGAAGAAGAATATAACACTACACACGTAGGGCCATATAGTGGAAATCGAGTCACGAAGGGTCTTAATAGTACTTAAGATTAAATCATTCAGATTTAATCACTTGAGATTTAAGGTCTTTTAGTAGGGGAATTTCAGGAGGATAAGGAGACGTCAACGTGATAGGTAGGGACCCCATGTAGAAGGGTACCGTTGTTACAGGAACTTGTTAGGGTTGACACAGAAAAACACACACATGGAATAAGAAGTGATAGAAAGACCAGTACACCTTCATCAAAACCACACCACAACTACCCTTCACTCCTCTTCGGAATTAGGTGAAATAGTCTTCCGTTCCTAAGACGTACGTCAGTTTAATAGCAAGGTCGATGTTCACTTCTGTATCCATGAACTGAAACGGTAGGTTCATGTAAAGGATGGGGATCGGGAGACTCGTTCAGAGAGACAGGTCGACTGTCGATTTTTACAAAAGGTTCAGACAAGTGTTGGGGACCACTAGGGTCTGAGGACGCACCCCTTAGTCTTCTGACTTCGGAACCAAAGCGGAGGTCCTGATCGGTTGACGTACCAAAATGTGTTATCGCAGTAAAGAGACCCGAAATAAAGGAAGATCACCATCCTAAGTCCCAAACTTAGTACTAAAGTAAAAGATAAACACATTAAACCCCGTTTAATAACTTATGGATCACGGAGTTAGAGGAGTGAATATTTCGTCTCTATCATTTTCTTGGGTGGAATCTCATCAACACCGACAAACGAGTCTACCACGGGCTTTCACTTTTCACTTTCACAATTGAGTCAGAACAGACTGACAAACGTCGAGGTACCTAACCTCGGGCGGTCAAAGGAGACAGGAGGTGAAAGAGGACTTCAAACGAGTTTAAGTACAGGTAACTCAGTCACTACGAATAGATTGGTAGAGGAGGAGGAGGAGGTGTGTGTGTGTGTGTGTGTGTGTGTGTGTGTGTAAGAAAAAGTCTAAGAAAAGGGAATATCAATAATGTTTTATAATTGACATCAAGGGACACGATATGTCATGTAGGAACAACCAATAGTTATACATCATCGCACATATACAATTAGGTCCGAAGGGTCCAGTGTGCTACCATTTCTTAGGCGGATGGTTACGTCCTCTATGACCTCCATACCCAAACTATGAACCAGTCCTCCTCGGGAACCTCTTCCTTTACTGTTGGGTGAGGTCATAAAAACGGACCTTTTTGGGTACCTGTCTCCTCAGACCGTCTGATGTCAGGTACCCAAACTTTTCTCAGTCCGTGTTGACTCGTACGTGCGTGTGTATAATTGGGGTGGAGGATTAAAAAGGGAGCGGGGTGGAAGATGCAAAGGGAAAATCTTCGGTATTCAAAATATACAGATACTTAGAGAAAGACAAAATATTTATTCAAGTGAAAATAGTAGAAAGGATCTAAGGTGCATATTAGACATAGTATCCTATAAACAGAAACAGACCGAATGAATCGTACTATTCATTCAGGTAGGTACAACAACGTTTACCGTAATAAAACAAAAAAAATTACCGACTCATTATAAAGTGACCCGAAGGGTCCACCGAGTCACCATTACTTACACGGACTTTACGTCCTCTGTATCCAAACTAGAGTCCTTCTAGGGGACCTCTACCTTTACCGTTGCTTGAGGACATAAGAACGGACCCTTTAGGGTACCTGTCTCCTCGGACCATCCGATGTCAGGTACCCAAGTGTTTCCTCAACCTGTGTTAAATTACTGATTTATAAAGTAACATATATATATATAGTGTAGAAGAAATAGGTAAATAGACAACTATCTGTAAATCCAACGAAAGTACAGAACTGACAATATTTATCACGACGTCACTTGTAACCACATGTACATAGAAGTTTATAACCAAAAGAGACCTATATACGAGTCCTAAGTGAATGATCAAAAATTCACTTTAGTCCTGAAAAATTTTGTTTTACAAAAATCCTCCAAGGGGACACTAGAACTACGTCTGTTGTTAAACTCTGGGTGATCGACTTCTCCACTCCTTCCTCACTCTGCCACCCGGTCTTTGTTGGTCTCTCTGACCCGCTACCGTCCCGGTAACTCGTGGTTCCGTCCTGACCGACTCGTGGTACAGGTGAGACATCCAAATCAGGGAAGAAAAAGTACACCCTTAAAAGGTAGAAACCACTCTAGATCGGACTTTTGTTGTCAGTCTCTTTCATTAATACACCCTTAAAGGTGAACTAAGGGTATTTTACATTTGATTCTTACCGACCTTTTTTTTTTCTAATCCTGTCCATACCGAGAATTATAACCATGGATCATTATCGGGTTATAGGGTTCGTGGTCCCGACCAGAAACGGAGAAAGACCACACTCAACAGGTGGTGTCCACCCTTTACGTTTGAAAACTAACTACACACTCAGGAAATCCAACGAAGAGTGTAGACTAGACGTTAGTAACACTGTCCAACTGAACCAAGTACACCAAGTTGAAGTTTCCTTATAAGGTGTAAAGGAACTCTAGTATGACTACGATTTCTTTTCCAATACAACACAACACTCTTTCGGTCGGTCTGATACACCAAAAGACTCTACCAAAGACACGACATCACTAATACCAGTGACCGACACTATGTCACTCAAACACTAATTATTTTGTACGTTTCGGATTACTAGACACCGACAGATTCGATTCTCTTCTCTTAGTATCTTGACTCTTTACGTGTTGAGAGTAACAACCATTGTACGATATCTCGGGGTATTCGTAAACAATAAAAACAGTGGACAGGGGTGACCGGTGTCAGCTGTCAAATCTTTTGACACCTTTCTAACAGGTGTTTTGGGATTTCAATTTTTCAGGTTTCCATATCGGATACTTTCCATTTACTCTGGAGATGAGTGTAGGACTAACGAAAGACTGGTTTAAGATACATTGTGTCTCGAGGTTAAATTATTTTTTCTCTCCAGAGTATCACCCCCAGGAAAAACCGTCATAACACCCGGTCTATAAGACTTTTCGATGGGACGACTTTACGTGTATCTAGGACTTGTTGCTTATATATCAAATTTTTACTGACTCAAACGTTCCTTCATTTAAGACTTCTCGTTTTCTTTTGTGACACTCGACTTTAGTTCCAACATTCATTTATTTTCGGTCGGGGTAGGACCTCGTTTCACACATCCGAGTCATCAACGTCGAGCACCCGAGGTCTCGTGTACCCGAAGTCATCAACACCGTGAACCCGAATCAACGAGGAACCGTACACCTTAGAAGGACCAGGTCCCTACATTAGGTACGGGGGACGTAACAGTCCGTCCAAGAATTGGTGACCTGGCGTTCCCTTTAAGTTCTTTCGTTTAAGAACCAACAAACTCACTTTCAGACGTTTGTGTTGTTTGTCATCAAGTCTAGTGTACTTTAATGCTATTACCCTAAAAGGTTATAACTGTTATTTTATCGATGTTATTTTATTTTCTAATTTTCTCCCTCTTACGTTTTTTCTTATAACCGTTTGTCTTAGGTTATGATGTAATACTTTGATTACGTAGTATTGGTGTACTCTAAATAAAGGTACTTACGTCTCAACTAAATCGAAAAATATAAATCACTATCTAAATGGTATAATTATCAACCTCCACCTCCGTGTGAAAAATTTCAAAATAACTCTATATTAATTACACGTTATTCATCATGTATAAAATTCAAATATTAAATCATTCAAAACTGTACACACATGTGAGTACTTTAGTCATGGTTTCAGTCCTATTACTTCTATAGGTAGTGGGTGTTTTCAAAGGAAAACGGTACAACAATAGGAAAAGAGGGAAAAGGAAGAACACCTAAGGGAGGGAGTTCATTGGAGTTCATTAGGAGTACATTGGTGACTACATAAAGGACAGTGACATCTAATCAAATGTAATACACCTTGAAATACATTCATCTTTGTGTCATCACGAGAAATCAAAGGACCGAAAGTGAATCGTACTAATAGAATTCCAAGTAAGTGCACACAGTCACTAAGTAAGGATAAATAAAGACTTACGACAAGGTCACCAACCAAGTGAAATATTTTGATCACCATCCAGGAGAGATCACCTCACCCAAAGTGGACGACGTCCGATTGTCCGTTACCTTCTTATTTTTTCTGGAGGTGAACGAAGAACTCTACACCGAGTTGTCGGTATACAGACACACTTAAGTCTTCATGGTTATTGGGAATTCAAACCTAGTAGAGGAACCTCACTCATCTCGAGCATACCCTTCACAGACACCGAGATTGAACAGGACCAGACACAGACGTCATTCGGTCCTTCTCGACACGAAGATCCACAAAGGTAACCACCCACACAACCCCCTAAAACGGTGTATTCGACCTAAAAGAAGAAATAAGGAAGAGTTCTCGGTTTTACTTTTTCGAACCAGTCAGTCGAGACCTGTCCAGGGGAGGGTTGAGGTAGTACCCTCGAGTCTTCCTTTCATTGGGTGGAGAAAACGACGTCTAACATAATATCCCATCCTCCTTCCTCTCTTCTCTTAAAACTTTACCCAGTGTTACTAACCATGGGTAGATGGGTGATCATACGAATAGGAAGGAAGATAAAGAATATTTTACAAGTAAGCCCCCTCCTCCTATGTCTTGTCTTTCGTTCTTTTCTCAAGTCCTCTTGAGTGTTGAGAAGTTTCTATTTCTTCGGACACCCATACGTCGTTAAAGGAGTTAGTAGAAAATATGACTCAACCGGTTTTTCAAGTAAACTTGAAACGTTTGTACTTTTTTGAACTACCTTGAAAAACTAGTTGGGCTATGATCCACGTCTGTCAGGGTTTGTTCGGATGTCCTTCCGTCCTGGTCTCTTTGACGGTGTCCCGTAGTCATTTCTAACATCTAAACTCTCTCCCTCAGTCTTGGTAGGTCTCCACTTAGGTCACTAGCCGGACAAGACTATAAGGTCCTTCGTAACTCTTTGTGTCACAAGGTCACCAACCTTGTTTCGTAACTCTTGTAACCGACTCCCAGTCCTGTTTGAGAATCATCCACATCCCTTAATGTTTCACACCTTGTCCTCTGTCCCTTGGTCGTAGACTGACAATCCTTTTCATTGACTATCTGTATTACCTTTTTCATTTAGTTGCTAAAAGTCTTAACTCTGCGCTAATCGGTTTCAGTAACCGGAACAGTCGAGAACGTTGCTTGAGGGAAGGTCGTGACCAAGGACCTTTGTCAAGAGTCAATCCGACAGAGTCCGTTTGACCGTACCGACGATCCCCTTACACCATCACCTTCCTTTTAAATGAAAGAATCACTATAAGGGGTTTTTCGTTAATATACGAATTTCTCCAAAAAAATTTTCTTCAAAAAACTTACCATCGAGAAGATCACAGAATTTTTAATAAAATAAAAATATGTCTTAAGAACGAATCCTTGTCTACATTGTATAAAAACTTTCATGTCATCAGGAACAAATCGGTGTCAAAACGAAACATACTAAAGTCAATGAGTACCAGTTAGTACCAGGTTTTTATAAGTCAAGTCAAGTCAGTGAGTCAGTGTAGGTTTAAAAACACTGCGGTACCTGACGTCGTACGGTCCGAAGGGACGGGTAGTGGTTCAGGGTCTCGAACGAGTTTAAGTACAAGTAAGTCAACCACTACGGTAGGTTAGTAGAGTAGGAGACAGTTGGGGAAAAGAAGGGTGGAAGTTAGAAAGGGTCGTAGTCCCAGAAGAGGTCAGTCAGTCAAGAAGTGTAGTCCACCGGTTTCATAACCTCAAAGTCGTAGTCAGAAAGGTTACCTATAAGTCCTGACTAAAGGAAATCCTACCTGATCAACCTAGAGGAACGTCAGGTTCTCTGAGAGTTCTCAGAAGAGGTTTTGGTTACAAGTTTTAGTAGTTAAGAAATCGCGAGTCGAAAGAAAAATCAGGTTGAGAGTATAGGTATGTACTGATGACCTTTTTGGTATCGGAACTCATCTGTCTGGAAACAACCGTTTCCTTACAGAGACGAAAAATTATACGACAGATCCAACCAGTATGAAAGGAAGGCTCCTCGTTCGTAGAAAATTAAAATACCGACGTCAGTGGTAGACGTCACCAAAACCTCGGGTTTTTTTAGTTCAGAGAGTGACAAAGGTAACAAAGGGGTAGATAAAGGGTACTTCACCACCCTGGTCTACGGTACTAGAATCAAAAGACTTACAACTCGAAATTCGATTGAAAAAGTGAGAGGAGAAAGTAAAAGTAGTTCTCCGAGAAATTAAGGAGAAACGAAAGACGGTATTGCCACCACAGTAGTCGCATAGACTCCAATAACTATAAAGAGGACCGTTAGAACTAAGGTCGAACACGAAGTAGGTCGGACCGTAAAACGTACTACATGAGAAGTATATTCAATTTATTAGTCCCACTGTTATATCTCGGAACTGTATGAGAAAAGGGTTAAACCTTGGTTAGACAACAAGGTACAGACCAAGACTGACAACGAAGAATTGGACGTATTTCTATAGAGTCTTCCTTCCAGTCCACCAGACCATAAGGGTAGAGAAAAGGTATCAAAAAAACACTAGGTGTGTCAAAAGTTTTCGAAACCTCATCAGTTATTTCGTCTTTATCTACAAAAAGACCTTGAGAGAACGAAAAACTACTAGGTCTCCTACAATCGTAAAACTAGAGGCCAAGGAGACGAAAAAGATTTAGACCGAACTTGTATACCTTCAAGTTCCAAGTGTATGACAACTTCGGACCGAACCTCTTAAAACTCGTAACGAAACGATCACACACTCTGCTGACGTTATCGCACACTCTACTCACTTTTTTTATAATGTACCCTTTGAGGTCTTTATTTGTTCGGTATTTAAAATTCTACGTGTGTCAAGAGAGAGTAGTTGGACGGGGTAGGGTGTGCCCTACACTTAGTCGGGAAACAGATCGTATAGGACGGGTCATCAGTAAATCGTGGTAGAACCAATAGTCTACCTGACAGTGTCATACAATCACGAACACAAGTTCATTGGAAATAAAATGAATTATTGCCGGGGTCACATGTTCACATCACTACGACCGTTGAACTTATACGGTTTCTCTTCGCTTTTGCAACAAGGAAATTAACTTTTCTATGTTCAAAAAGTTGATTTCTTTTTTTTAATCTTCAGGTTGCACGATCGGTAACGGTCAGATACAGGCTACGTCCTATGTCGTATGAACCCCGACCACGTGCCATTACTGGGTCTCCCTACAATACCCCTCCCACCACCCTCCCCCCAAGTGCAAACCCTTACGTACATGTGGGCACCACCTAAGTACAGTCACATACCGTTTTGGTTATGGCATAACATTTCATTTTATTTCATTTTTAATTTTTTTTTCTTTTTTTAACATATGGTTCCAACGTTTCTGGAAAATAGACACTAAACACTTTTTCCTTTTTCCTTAAGTACGATCAAAACAACTACATGGAGTTTGGCGTACAATGCCGGCATTACGTACAATGTACGAAACAATTCTACCTTGTCCATAATTTAAACATGTTCTGCAAAACTTTCTCACTAGTGTAAGTACATTGAAAGTAATGTCACATATTATTAACAAGATAATCGGTAATAATGTCACATCATTAATAAGATAATAGATAATAATAATTAGAGAATGACACGGACTAAATATTCCATTTGAAATAGTATCTATATACACATATCCTTTTTTATATACCTCTCAAGTCATGACAGACGTCAAAGTCTATAGAAGACCCCCAGAATCTTAAATGGGGGTTCCTAATCCCCCTGATGACATTATTAGTGACATTAAAGTTGTATTGATATTGGGGGTGGGACTCCTAGAGAAATTACGTCTATTTGTCCTCGATATAGACATTCATCAGTGTCGTCGTTATCGTCGGTTTTTATTAAACCGAAGACACATAGTGTCTCCGACAAGACTTACGAAAGGTTTACAATTAAATAAAGAGTCTCGTCAGAAGACTCCGTCGTAGTAATAAGGGTAAAATATCTTACTGGACAAACGTACAGAGACCTGATTGTTGTCAAAGTAATCTGATTGTCCAAAAAAAAAATTTGGAACGTTAAAAAATGTATAAACAAAAAATTAAAACCGGCACCACCCAGAGGTCACGCAAGAGTTCAACACCCCTTACACCTGGTGCGAAGTGACGTCACGTGTCGGAAGAGTACCGCACCGAAGAGAACAACACCTCGTGCCCGAAATCCACACATGTCCGAAGTCATCCACGCCGTGCGCCCGACTTAGCAACACCGTGTCCCCCCGAATCGACGAGGTACCGAAAAACCTAGAAGGACCTGGTCCCTAAATTTTTAAACTTGAGAAAAGTAGATTACTATATTTTAGTCAATACTACTATCGGGACAAAAAAGTTACTTGAAGTAATCGATCTCTACAAACCTCCCGGTACGTGACTCTTTTCACAGAATTCGTCTTACATGTAAATTAGAGGAGAAAACTTTTCTTCAGTAAAGTTGAACGAACACTTTCTTCATTACAAATTAATAAGACCTGTGTCTCGTTTCACAACCCCACAACAAAAACAAAAAATTGTATTGAGAGTCACGGAAGACCAAAGAGGTAAAACCACTGTCAAACGTGACCAATAGATCACGTCAAATATAAGACAATTCGTGTCTTCTATCTTATTTGTTTAATGTGAAAACTTAATTAACAAGATATTCAACCCATTAAGATCTTTACTTTGACCAAGATTGGTCCAACCGAAAATCTTTTAAACGACGAAATTGTCGACAGTATGATACTTTTCTAGAGTAAAATAATTGATAATAAAATAATTCCTCTTTAATTCATACTTTACATACGACTCAATATTTCTCGTATCTTTACTGAAGAACCGATTTTTTACATGCGATGGTCAGACTGAACCCGGGTCGACTATCGACCTTTCCCAGTTCGTAATTTAGATATAGAAGGTCGTTATTAAGTCGTAGTACAAGGTAAAATATATTGGGTAAAAGGATTTAAAGGAAGGTAGGTGACGAAAACTTTCCTCCTCACTTCTCTCTATCTACTTCCCGAATCATAAGGACACCCTGTCCAGGTTTGACTTCTGTCATTACCCTCTATGATCCCCTGACCCGGAGTATCTCTTATACTACTCTTTCTAATTTACGAAACTGTTAGTACATCACGACGTTTCTCGAGAATCGTTCTCTCGACCCGTGTTAGGTAGAACTGAAAGGGTAAGAAGTCGCAACGAGATCTCCTCGAGGTATAACAGGACCGGAGACTCTCTTAGGTACGGTGTAGGACGACTAACAGTGTAAAAATTATGGTTGGGTTTAGAGAGAAGACTTGACGTTAACGTATACTGGAGTGACGGACAAGTTGTGGAGGTTGTACTTATAGAGACCTTCGTACCCAACGTCGTCACTTGTTTTTTCGTTTTTTTTTTTTTTTTTTTTTGGATAGTAGGATCTTGAAAATAAGATCTGGTATGCATTTTTAGAGGGTCTCCCCTATACCCATATGGATACCGACTAAGAATAACTACACACTGTCTTTTTGTGTCTTAAGACATTTCGTTAATAGGAAGTTAAATTTTTCATTTATTTTTTTATTTTTTGAAAGGTTTGTCTTTAGTATATGGAATTTGAACAGATTTAGTAAGTCAACTTGACCGATTTTTAGTGTAGAGTAATCAAGATGTAAATTCCACAAAAAGGAGAAGTCACGGTTGGGTTAATAGGTTCTTTCGGTAGTAAACAGAAGATCCGTAGATATTTTCTAAGGATTATCAGGAGGAAGTAGGTGAAGACAAGAGGGGTGGTAGATTCGGTTTACCAATGAAATAAAAGGTCCTCACGGGAAAATTTCACGTCCGACTGGTATCGTCAGGGAATGAATTTTTATAAAGTTTATGTTAAACTTATTTTAAGTCTCGGATGGTCTGAGTCGTACTGGACCGGGGTCGAAGGAGACATCGAAAGAGGGGAAATACGAGATTCAAGGTCTGTGTCACTGTAAGACACTTAAGGATTGATACGGTTTTAGGAAACGTGAGATCACTGTGTGAAGAAGGGAAACAGAGACAATTGAGGTTTAATAATAGTCTAGAGTCCAATTCGTAGTAAAAAACGATCAGATGTTAAGGACGACTGATGAACAGGGAAATATACATGTAAACATCGAAAAAAAAAAAGTATACGAACGGTCGTAACATTAATGAACACACTACTAGACAAATTACAGACAGAAATGGTAATCCGACATTCGAGGTAATTCCATCCTTGAAGTAGGTAAAAAAGGTGGTGTCTTAAAGGTCACTATTAGTGTCACCCTATCATCCGTGAGTGACTTATATGCAATATAAATAAGTCATATTCCTTTCCGAAGATATTCGGTGATAATGTTGTGATTATTCTCCAATAATACCCTTTCCTTCCTTAACATGATCGCATTAATCTTTTTGATTAAATTTATTTTAAAAATAAAAGGTCTATTCTTATCACTTAATTATGTTTTACGACGTCCCCTTTTACTCACAACTATCGCGTATTGGCTATCCTTGTACTGTCTGTAACATCGTCGAGGTCGGACCTATCTTACTCTTCCCTTTACAGTACTTCCTACTCTTCACTGAAAACATAAATACTTTCCTTGCCGTCTGACGTATCACTAATATTTATCCTGAAGATCCCTGGAAGGACGTGGTCCATAAAACCTTTGATACTAGACGTAAGTCTATAAGTCTACACCACCTTATGTCAACAAATCTCTCATCATATTTTATGAACTGACCCCTCCCACCCTGAGATCCGTCGACCATACACCTTTTCCGTCTTTTGTGACTTATCAAACGGACGTCCATCTACGGGTACTTCTAAAAAGTTAGGTCAAATCTCACGTATTTATAAAGTATTTGAAAACTTTTCGAAATTCGAACTCTCACCAGGACATGACCATCTTGCACTAACAGAGAACGTGTCTAGAGGACAACTGAAGTCTAAAGTTCTCTTGTCTAACCCGGTTTTAATGAACGACACGTCATTACTAGTCTTATAATACAAAGTTCCAAATCTTAGAAGATTTAATAAGTTTTTAGACTTTCCAAAAAAAAAGTCGGAGTTTCTGTACCAAATAAAACAAAGCCCCTTCTCTTGTACATAGATATTAAGACTCTCGAACAAGAAAATACTTTTATTTAGTTCTATTTATCCAAAATGTAAGACCTTGTACCCTTCTTACAAAGGACATAAAATTAGGGTTTTACAACTCATTTTGTGAGTCTCAGACGAGTAACGGTTTATAGTGTAGTCATCTGGTACTTTCGAGATGATTGTACCTCGAGGATCCAGTTGTAATTTTTGTCAACACTTCAAAATTCAACGATAACAATTAGTCACCGAAAAAAAAAGGGGGTCTCTGTTGGAACTATCATGACGTATCAGTGGAAGAAAGTAATTAATTCGATACTATTCTAGACTTATCTGAAGACCAAAGGATAAAGGACATTTTCTGGATTCGAACTTGTTTCTATACAAAACAGAAAGAGAATAGACCATAATTGTTATTTGTCTTGTCTTGATGAAAAAGAAAGGACAAAAAAAAAAAAAAAAAAATTTACACATTGGTCCGGACTGACCGACCAAAACAACCACTTCCCCAGTATCTCAAATATCACTCTTCTGTCAACCCTGGACTCCAACCTTTCTTGTCGGATGGGGAAACGGACCGCCCACCGAGACTACCATTTTCTTAGACGGACGTTACGTCCTCTGGGTCCAAACTAGGAACCCAACTCTTCTAGGGAACCTTTTCCCTTACCGATGGGTGAGGTCATAAGAACGAGCGTCTTGAGGAACCTGTCTCCTCGGACCACCCGATGTCAGGTACCCCAGTGTTCTCAGTTCCTGTGTTGACTCTCCGATTACGAAAGTGAGGGACGGGTGGCGGTGGGGGACGTGGGGTGGTTAGTGGTTGATACCGTCTCGTCGAACCTGTCACTGAATCCTCGCGCCACCCTCTGCACTTTAGACCCCCGTCGTTCTCTCTGTCACTATCACGATCTTCCCGGCTCTCCGACGTACTTATTGGCCTCATGTTTAGAGACAGAAGATATATTTGTATCTCTCTATTCAACAAGAGGAAAGGCAGACAGGGAAGACGAGGTACGACGAACGGTGTCAAGACCGAGGAAAAAGATACACTCCCACTTCCCTTCCTCTACTACTCACTCAGTAGTGGGCGAACGTTAGTCTGGGTGGAGGTAGTCGAGGACCTCGAAGGTGTAATAACGTCCTAAGAGATTCACAGACGACTCACGGTCCCAAGAAGCAGTAGACAAGGTTCTATTCGGTGTACCGGTCCAGTGAGTAGACAACGTGGAGCCCGTACCGGATAGAGAAGTGTAGAAGTTCCGACAACACAACCACCAAGACATTGTGGCACATCGGTACCACTGACAGTCGATGGAGGAATGGCAACCTCAGGTCCAGATCACGGAATATCGCCTGTAGGTACCGAAAACATATCAGGAAACAACTAAGAATCCCGTCGATGAAAGGTACCTATTGGGACCCACTCTCAGTCAAGATTGACCTATATAAAGAGTGTCAGGAACTCACGTCGACTTTGAGGTCCTCAAGCTACCTCGTCCGTCGAGGGAACGACATGTCAAACCACAGAGAGTCCAAGGGTAAACTACCAAAGACCGGACCCCTATCAGGGGAGAGACTTATATAAGTAACGGAAACAAGACCCAAATACATCAGGTCCCAAACCACGAGACGGTCTCTGAACATCTTTACCTGCCGTAAGAACCTAAAAGGAAGGTACCTTATCCGAGAAGGTCAAACTCACACTCCAAACCGTTAGACAACTATCAGAAGAGCGAACAAGTCGACGAGAAGTTTCCGGAAGAGTGTTTAGAGGAAAGTGAGACCGGTAGGAAACACTTCATGGACCGAGGAACTAACCAGTACACTCAGTACAACCACCCCAGGTCCACAACCGAGACAACAAGATAAATTCCGACTCAGTTTCAAAAAAAAGAAAGAGAATGTCCGTAGGAAGGGGTTGAGAAAAAGGAAGTCACGGACGACGAATAAGAGACCTTCTAAAAGAAGGTAACCGAGACCGAACCAGAGGAAAAACCCTCTTCTACCACCACCACCTCCACAGAGTCGAAGAAAGAGGAGTAGGTCTGACGGGTCTAGAGGAAGCTCCTCTGTGACTCCCATCAGTACTGGATGCCTAGAACGTTAAAATCGGGCCCAGTCTACCGGACAACACACAACGAGGTAGTCAAGGACCATACATCCTAGGTACTCGTCACAGGAGCAGGACTTTAGTGATAGGTTGAAGACCATATCTAGTCTGTACTATTTTCCTAAGAACTTAAAGGAGAGACGACTGGTCCCAAGGTATAAGACATTCGGTAGAAACTCGACTCCTAACTCCTAATAAACGAAGTACAAATTTGAGAAGAGTACAAACTCACCACTAAAAACTTACTCAAATTTTGAGTTCTCGATGACGAAAACCCCTTATCTCGGGAACGGGGTCAGTGCAAAATTCAGTTGGCAAAACAGTAGTAGGAACATTCGGAAGACTACTGACGGAAAGAACCACTTCCTGTGACTCACTAACGACCTCGCGTGTACCAGACCCCTGGACTGAATGACAAACTCCCCTCGTGACACCACATAGTAAGTACAACGGTCGTGAGTCCCGGAGCAGTGGAAACCGAAATCGAGTAAATAGAAGACCAAATTAGACGAGAACAAGAGTCGGATCTTGAAAATTTTTCTATCAAGGATCTATGAGACCTTTTGTCAAACTGTCAAAGAATTTGATTTGTACGTTGATGATATTGTGGGTCGCCAAATATGAGAACCCACAAATAGGGTCTTTTTTTATTTTTGAACAGGAGTACATTTTTGTACATTTACTTACAGATACTGTCGAAATAAACTTTATCGGTTGTTGATTTTTGTCTAGTTTGAAAGGAGTTACCCACTTACTGATTTCTTTGACCTTAAGTATAGGAACTTATGATGAGTCATTATTGTTCCTTTACCTAATGACTATGTACGTTGTTAACCTTACTTAGAGGTCCCGTAACACTACTCACTTTTCTCAGTTAGGTTTTTCCAATCGATGGTAGACATACTAAAGTAATATGTTGTAAGAACTTTACTGTCTTAATATGTTTAACTCCTCTTGAATCATCAACGGTCCCTAGTACCCGTCCTGTCCCTTACCACACCCTCCATGTCACTCCTTCCCCTAACTCACACTAATTTCTTCCCGTTGGATCCTTAGGAACAGTACAACTTTTATAAGAAACAGAAACAAATACGGAGGTGAACGGTTACCTGTAAATCTAATAAAGGTCAGGAACCGGTACTACTGATTACAACGATACTTATAAGTACATGTTCAGAAATATACCTGTATGTAAAAGTAAAAGAACCCATCAACAGTTTCACACTTTAACGATCTATCAACACCACCTCCTAATCAGTGATTTAACACAGGTTGAGAACGTTGGAGTATCTGACATCAGGTGGGTGGAGGAGACAGGTACCCTAAAACGTCCGTTTTTATAACCTCACCCCGTGGTAAGGGAAGAGGTCCCCTAGAAGGACTAGGTCCCTAGTTTGGGTTCAAAGGACGTAACGTCCGTCTAAGAAATGACTGACTCGGTGGTCCTTTCGGGGTCTCTCAACACTCAATTGATATTAGTATCATTCGATCATAAATTGAAAACTTCACTGACGATTTAACAAATAGTAAAATGTAAGGATGGTCGTTACATACTCCCAAGGTCTAAGAAGAGTATGAACGATTGTGAAGTATAACTGTCAGAAAATGTAATGTAGTGAGACTACTCAAACTTTACCATAGAGTGATACTAAAATTAAACATAAAGAGATTACTATTACTCCAGAAGGGACATCGAGTTTACCATTTCTCAAGAGGACGTTACGTCCTCTGGTCCCAAGCTAGGGACCCAGCTCTTCTAGGAGACCTCTTCCCTTACCGTTAGGTGAGGTCATAAGAACGGACCTTTAGGGTACCTGTCTCCTCTGACCGCCCGATGTCAGGCACCCCAGCGTTTGTCAACCTACACTGACTCGTTGAATGTCATGATTACTAATTACTATAACTCGTGGGAAAGCACCCGAATAATCGGTAAGTATATAAAAAGAATCACTTCAAGAACAGTTTAGACAACGACTAAAAATTTAACCCAATGAACTTAAGAATACTACCTCAAAATTCACCAAAAGAAAAGAATTTAGATAAGACCTATAGTCCGTATATTGAACGTTTACATAAGATAATCAAACACTGAAAAATAATTACCAACGAAAAACTTGTATTTTCTAAAGATTCTTTAGATTGAGTCATAGTGCTTCTAAAAAAGGACAAAAGAAGATCTTCAAAGTATAAAAATCGAGTATAAAGATCTAGACACTAGGTAAAACTGAAATAAAAAGACTTACAATATTACACTTCTAGACTCCAAAAATAAAAGTATACTTATAAGTCAATAAAATCATGGTAAAAGACTTTTCTGAAATAAGGATAACTTAAGGAACCGTGAAACAACTTTTGACTAACTGATATTCATATTTTTCCAAATAAAGATCTGAGAGGACAATGTAAATAGATATACGGATAAGAATTCAGTTGTAACGTTACAGAACTAATATCGAAATCAACCCTCAAAACCCTTTTTTTTTCACACTCCAGAGATTGACAACAAGAAGTTTTTAAAACTGACAGGACCCAAGAAACATAAAGGTATATTTCAAGTCATAACTGAGTGGGTAAAGATGGTTTTTTGAACGACTGAAAAACTATTCCGACTGGAACTAAGATATCTAGTTAAACCCCTCTTAACGGTAGGATTGTTATAACTCAGAAGGTTAGGTACTTATACAATATAGAGAGGAAAGTCAATCCAGAAATGAAAGTCGTTTCAAGCACTCTATTTCACATACAGAGAAGACGACAAACAAGTATTGATAAAATAAGAAAAACTTCGATAACACTTACTTTAACAATTAAAACAAAAATCTAACAAGTAACAAAAGTATCTATATATTACATTAAAACACATAAAATATAGGACTTTTGAACGATTTGACTAAATAATCAAATTCATCAAAAAAACTAAGATATCCCAAAGGACGTGTATTGTACTACGGTACACGTTTATTATTTCAAAATATAGATAGAAAGAAAGATTAGATGTAATGGAACCAAAGAGAATAATAATTCAACCGATTTAGTGGTCATGTTGTAACTTCATCTTCATTACTCTCATATCTATAGGAATTGGAGGACTTAGTCCCTCTTTCGTAAACAAAAGTGGTCTTTCTTAATATAATCGATATACCAAAAAACTCAAAACACTCCCAAACAACACACCTCTTTGAGTTTACTTGAAAAACCGATTGGGTTATATAAGAGACAACCTATCTTACACCCACCGATATACGTAGAATTAAATGGTGTTAGATGTGCAATCTAATTTACTTAACACAAGTTAAATAGATACAGGTACAACTAAAATACGGACCAACAAGATAGGTTATAACTTTCACCCCACAATTTTAGAGATTAATATCAATAAATTAACAGACAGGAAACAAACCATTCACATCTGATTTTGACTAAATAAAAGTACTATACAACTAAGTAGTAATACTTTACAGGGAGACAGAAATCGTTATAAAGAACTGAATTTCAGGTAATTAGAATTACATCGGTGAGGTCTATATATTTATAGGAAAATAAAAACTGGTCAACACGGAACCTGAGACATAACACAGAGGCATCTGTCGTATATTAACCTATTAACGAAAAAATTAGGTCAGACTGGTATAGGCGGAAAGTTAATCTCATATTAGTGTAATTACGTTCATAACTAAAGTAACTTTTACAGACGTAAAACGATAATAGAAGATCTACAGAGTATAACAATCTTTCAACTCTATACTAACTGAATTGTGAAATAATTAAAGTCCACAAGTCACGTTACTAAACTATTAATATAACGTTTACTAGTGTCATTCAATTGTAAACAGTGGTTGTAAACAATGTTTATAAAAACACATACACATTACTCTTTAAATTTCTAGATGAGAGAGTCGTTGAAAGTCTATACGTCATGTCATAATAATTAGGATCAGGGAGACAACATGTGATGTAGTCGTACTGCAAAATTAAATATTGACCTTCAAAAATAGAAAACTGGGGGAAGTGGATAAAACAGACGGAGATTAGGGCGGAGACCGTTGTAGTTGGATAAGAGAGATCGATACTCGAATCACAAACCAAAAAAAAGATTACAAGGCGTACATTCATTTTAGTATATTATCTACAGAAACTGGATGACGTGAATCATATTCCGAGAATTCCAAGTGGGGCCAACAATACTTACCGTTCTAAAGGAAGAAAAATACCAGTTTATTGTAAGGCACGCACATATAGTGCAGCGGACACAAGTAAGTAGATACTACCTATGTATCCAACGAAGGTATAAAACCGACAACATTCATTATGACGTCACTTGTACCACCACGTACATAGAAAAGTTCAATCACAAAAACAAAGGAAATCTATTTATAGGTCTACACTTTAACGACCTAGTATACACCATCAAGATAAAAATTGAAAAACTCTTAGAAGGACAAAAGGTATTCCGACGTGGTTATATATAGTGTGGTTGTCACGTGCTCACAAGGGAAAAAAAGTGGTTATGAACAACAAAGAACAGTAAAACTACTATCGGTAAGATTGTCCATACTCCATGATAGAGTGACACCCAAAGTTAAACTTAAAGGGACTAATCACTACAACTCGTAGAAAAGCACATGTACAACCGGTAAACATACAGAAGAAACCTTTTTAAATTTAAGTCTAAGAGACGGGTAAAATTTTAGTCTAACAAATTAAAAGAAAGATAATTCAACATACTCAGTGTAAAACACAAATAGACAAGGAAGAGATGTCGGAAGAAAACACAGTTTGACATAATAAAATTAAGGAGACGGTTTAAAAATTTAAAGAAAAAATCAATAAAACAATCACTAATACGATCCATAATAAAAATGTAGTTTTAAATAGTGTTACATGTAGTCCAATTTTGTATGGATTAAGACTATTTTATCGTCGAAATGAGATTCCATCGGAGGGAGAAAAAACACGATATATAATAGGTAAATATATCATTTGGGTTGTTATATTAATAAAAAATATATGAGAAAATAGAGAATCTCATTAATATTCTTTTTATTCTTATAAATATGAACAAATATCAATAAGTGTATAAATAGTAAAGACCACGAGAAACAAAGAAGGACACCTAAGTTCACTGGTAGGGCTCAGTAAAGAATAATCAGACTTCCTGAAATAAATCATAAAGAACAATCCCCCTAGATTCAGGAGAGTTTCAAACGATGCAAATCTAAAGAACCAACTATCAAAAAAGAAGGGCATGAAATTTATACGATAAGGAGACAGAAGACACGAGGTGACAATTCCATTAGGATTCATTTAAACCGAGGATGGAACATAAATTTGAGTTTTAAGTCCAGGAAGGACGAAGTACTAGAACCAAAAATATAACAGACAACAGAAACTGACAGAACCGGTATACAAAAGAATATCAGGACTTTTGGGGACTCGGAACCAATAATACGTAATACTTACCTGATTAGACACGTTCTTTTTCCCTTGAAATGAAAGGGTACTGTTGTCACTACAACTCTTCCGTTACTACCGAACAGTCTTTCAACTTTTAATTTGAAACACGTCTTTTATTAACGACTGAGAGTCATATTATAGAAAGACATATCTTGATCGTCAGAAAGATGGTTGAAATTAAAAAACTTTTTATAAGACTATCGTAATTTATTTGGTCTGAAGATTGACCCAAATCAAAAATTGGAAGATCCTGGTGGTAGGAGTGAAATAAATGGTAAAGTTTATCTTTTTTAGCGGGAACCCTCCTCGATTACCTCGAAAAGATGAGTACACATTAAGTACGTCAGTACCCAGGCTGATTGTATCAGGTAAATGTGTAGGTTTCCCTTCGTTTACTGTTAGAATTGTTATTCTTAAAATGGTCTTTAATTTTTACCTTATTTTGTTACGAAATGTACGAAGAAACAATTTTCTTTGTAATATATATTGTTTTCGATCTAGAGTACCCTTCTGACAACTTAATTCTCGAGTCCTCCTCACACACTCATAGAATCCTCCGTACGACGAAGTACATTCATTTGTATAATCCTCTGTACTCTGTACTGGACCACAGGGGATAACATAGGTAATTCTAGATCAGTACTCTGATTCAGTCTGATAAATAAATTGTCTTTTATCTCGCATTTATTAATAGTTAATCCACATTTCACTTAAACCACTGACTTTTCCGTTTTTTTCTCTTTTACTCCATAGTCGACAGAGGGAATCTTGACTTTTTTGTTCCTTTTCTATCTACACGAATTTCGGAGAGAGAGTGTGTATGTGTGTGTGTGAATTTTGGAGAGAGAGAGAGAGAGACAGAGAGAGAGAGTGTGTGTGTGTGGTGGTGGGTGGGTGGGTGGATATTAACCGTCTCGAATTATCCCTCGGTCAACCGTTTCACCAAACGTTTCAGGGGTGAGGTCGTAGTGTATTGTGTCAATCTTCCCCTCTGTTTTTGGATGATTGACCGTGTAAAAGAATTAAGATTTGTTTTGGAAAGGGGATGGATAGGTCAAAGGGGAAACGGATTCCAATGGTCTTATAAGACTATCCTTTATTAGTTTATAATAAAACCGAATAACAAAAAGGATATTAAAATTGTACACAACTTAAGTTTCAATTGAAAGTGCAAAAATAACAACCCTTCCTATTCATCCTTTCTCCCCTTCTTAATGAAAAATAAAGGTATTACCTATATCAAAATGACAACTAGTAGAGTTTATACAGCTTCTATACACCTCACATTTAACATTTATTCATTTTAAATAATTTAAATAAATTATTTTAGTCATCACGGTTGATTACTTTCTCTAAGAGTTGTTAAGGTTTAACAGATTGGACCAATACCCCGACACGTCAAAATTGTCACTTATAAAGTTCGATCTATCGACCTGTACTACCTTCCTTCTCCTCTGTCAAACTCGTCTAAGTAGTAAAGAAGTCAGAGTTGACGTAAAGAGTAAGTGGACTCCCGGTGGTTGGATTTCCCTACGGAAGACTAAAGTCCTGTCTTTTCAGAGAGCCCTCTATGTCTTTTACTGTTTCATGTATGTATAAATTTCATTTTCTGGTTCTAAAGGAATTTGATTTTGGGTCTATCTTTAATAAAATGAGACTTTAGAAGTCTCTTAATCCTCCTCAGAAATCACAAAAAGGGAAATTGACTATAAAGACTTTGATTGTCGTAGAAATAGTCAGATCTATACTTTCTTAGTAATTTTAACGACGTTTTCTATATATGACTATGTAGAATGTACTATCATAAATTGTCTTTTGTCTTGCGAAAATAGGAAACCTTTCGAACAATGTATTCATGTAAATTTGTATCTTGACAGGAGGGATGGTAGTTTTTTTACAGATATTTAAGGATTCCTAGGACTTTGAGAACTCAAATTTTCAAAACTCCTTAATCCCTTTACATCCAATATGAAGTAGGGGAAGTGAGGGGACGATTCTTACCATCAAAAGTTGTATTGTATCAGAACGTCTTCCCTTTCCATCCTTCCATACCCAATATATTTTAAAAAGGAACTACTGAAACTATAGGAAGGGAGAGTGTGTCGTCCAAATCTTGGACCACCCTTTTACGTTTGTACTTCCATTTCTTAACATTATAGACTTTTATAAATTTTTTATAAAGTAGACTAACAAATACTAATAACAAAACGTAATATTCGATGGAATGTATTACTATTGGTCTCGTGATTGTCGGTGGTGACAGGGGGGGTGGGGGGTGGTCTATAGGAGTAAGTATCGACCCCTAATTTTACCGGGTAGTTCCGTTCGTCGAGTCTCATCGACCACGGACGACTCAGCGAACCCAGCACAGACGCAGAAACGTTGGGGTACCTGACATTGGGCGGTCTGAGGAGACAGGTACCCGAAGGGATCCGTTATTATGATCTCACCCAACGGGAAAGGAAGAGGTGTCTCATCGACCTTAGACGCTGTTTCTTATAATCTAATGTGTTTTGTTATCTTATCCTTACTCCTGTTTTAAATAGTCCACTCCCGATTAGAATCGACTCTATCTCAGTCTCCTGTACCTTTAGTCTCGAATACCCCGACGTCAGAATCATGAGTGTCCTCCATCACCTGGACGGTTCGTCGGTTCTTGACGGGGTCCGACCCCGCGGAGAGACCCCTCTCTCGAGACACTTGTCCGAAAGGTAACCATCAAAAAGATTTTATGTCGGGTTTTCCGAGTACAACGGTCCAGTGGTCGGGTAGACTCCCGAAAAAGAAAAGAAAAGGATAAAGACGTCAAAACTTAAAGAACCTGAATCTTTTTGTCAGATACTTTGTCGGTTATAATAAAGGTGTAATAAAATTGTAGTAACGGAGTATGCAGAGAACATAATTGAATAAATACAATCTTTTTGATCTCTAATAGTATCACTTCTTTCGGTCTGTCTCTTTCTGTTTATAACGTACTATAGTGAATATACGCCTTAGATTTTTTATTATGTGCATTATAGTTTTTCGTCTTTATCAGAGCATCCGTATTCTTGTGTTTGAATGGTTTCCCATTTCCCTACCTCTTCCCTGTTTAATCCTCATACCCTAATTGTCTATGTGTGGTGATATATACTTTATCTATTTGTTGTTCCTAAATAACATATTGTATCCCTTGATATAAACTATATTATAGGATATGACCTTTCCTTAGAGAGAGAGAGAGAGAGAGAGATATATATATATATATATATATATATATATATATATATGTGGATAAGTGAAACGACATGTAGACTTTGATTGAGTTATAACATTTGGGTGATATGAATTCAATCCTTTTGAGTAATATCTTATCTGATAGTCTTATTTAAACTATAAAAACCAGAGTTTAAAAATACCGTTTCGAAAAATGTTTATATATTATCCCCACATCTTGATATAATTTGGGAACCGTAAAAGTCTTATAAACACCATAAGAGACGTAAGTAAAAGTGTTTTCAGGTGTAGTACACCCAAATTTAACTCTATTATTTACGTAACGTCCGATATTTCAACAACACTCCTAATTTACTATATTCCATCTCGTTACTCGTTCTGAAATTTACAGTCTCCGACTTTCAGACGTCAAGTCAGAAGATAATCCCTTCTTGGGTGTCTGCCCTAGGTGATTAACTTAATTACTAACCGAGGTAACATTTCTAAGAAGTTCTGAAGGACGTATATGATCTTAAGGAGGTTTACACGAAGACACGGAAATTCCTTTCTTTTGAAAAAACGGGAGTTAAACTTGTTAACTTCTCTCTGTCGTGTAACCAATCTTTAATCTAAAGAGTCGGTCTGGTGGATCTACCCTGGGAAGACAAAGGATGACTTCCTAGGATCACTAAATAGTATCGGGAGACGGAGTAAAAGAGAAAGGACTTTATAACTATTGTTGTCATGGAGGAAGTGTACTAACAACTTTCTTTAGTTACTCAATTGTTTATGGTTCCGAATGTTGTCTCCAATCGATACAATCGATAGGAGATCCCCATTTCAGTTTTTATAGAGGGTTTAGTTAGACCAAAGGCCTGTAAATAAAAATTGAATCAACGTCATTACCGTTTCGATCGGAATAGCCAAAACAGGGTGAAGGTTGATATTTGTTTGATAGTTTTCGTACAAACTTTGGATCAAAAGATGAAAATTTTTTATACCGAGAGATAATTTTCTTTTTTTCTCGATAAGGTTTGTTGAGATTTTTCGAGTTACCTAATAAATGACTCTGATACCTTAACCGTAAAATTTTGGGTAAACCTTTTGATAACAAAAACCGAGTGACATTAGACGAAACAAAACTACACGTTGTTAAAGGTTTAGACAATAGAAAGTCAGGCACTGTTTATACAACCACTACGTCTACCGGAGTGACGTCATAACAGTCTTTACAACCGACTTTCTACGACACCTTTATACTTTTTTTTTTTTTTTTTTCCGTTACAATGGAGCTAAAAGGTTTTCATAGAAGTACTATACAACCACTAAAAATTCCAGTTAAGTTTATGTCACCGTTAATATCGAAGGTGTAAGCTGTAAATTAGTAATCATTAGACGTAGTGTTTTATCATGACCGGGTCGTCGAGACAAAGGAGAAACACTTAATAAGAAATTAATAAGAGTGACTACTACGTCACTCGTAGTGGCACACTGATCAAGTGGAATATTTCGAATTAACATTTACACATATTTCTGACCGTTCTCGAGTATTTACTACTTGTATCCGTAATTTTTAGTTAACGACTATCTTGATCCTGCATTTCAATTGCTCCGTCAAGTACAAAGGAGTACGGACGTACTCTTAAAGGTAATCTTTGTCTCGAATTCGAGGTCACACAGTAGGTAAATAGAAAAGATCACTGTTAAAAAGAAAGATGTTGAACAAGAAAACATTACCAGAACCCTGTTCGATATCAGTGAAGTCGTAATATAACTTATTATACAGTCAAGTCAAGTGAGCGAGTTAGTACAGGCTGAGAAACGCTGGGGTACCTGACGGCGTACGGTAAAAGGGACAGGTAGTGGTTGAGGGCCTCGAACGAGTTTGAGTACAGGTAACTCAGCCGTTACGACAGGTTGTTAGAGTAGGAGACAGAAGGGAAAGAGGAGGACGGAAGTTAGAAAGGGTCGTAGTCCCAGAAAAGGTTACTCAGTCAAGAAGTGTAGTCCACCGGTTTCATAATCTCAAAGTAGAAGTCGTAGTCAGGAACGTTACTCGTAAGTCCTGACTAAAGGAAATCCTAACTGACCAAACTAGAGGGACCTCAGGTTCCCTGAGAGTCCTTAGAAAAGGTTGTGATTTAAGTTTTCGTAGTTAAGAAGGTACTTGTTATACTTATTATATTTTAATTGTCTAATCATATCGTCCGGGATCCCTAATTCGTCATCCTTTTTTCACTGTCTTTATTTTCACTTGTATGGACCTTTATTCACTGAACTTCCTTTTGTTAGTTTTAGAAGGAAAAAATAGTAAACTCCTTGCTTCAAGAGTAAAACACCATCTATCTATTGTGTCAGGAGTAATGACTTTCTCGTATTTTTATTTAACTTATGAAAATTTTTCGTTATACCAACCTTCTATTGTCACGACACATTTTTTGATATTGGTTGTGGTCAAAGAAGAACCCTTCAGTAATTTTTTTAACTAATCGTACAAACTATAAGAAACCGTATTTAATCTAAAATAAAACGTGTTTAGAACCGACCTTTACTTAAACGTTTAATTTTATAGAAGATTACATTAATGTAACAGGAAGGTATATTTAGTAAAGTCTTTACTTTTGAGATGAAAATTGTTCTTTACTTACGTATAAGAACCGTCTTAATTTACCTATAGGTTCATCTTTGACTTTACGTATACGTCACACCCGGTGTTTTACCTTTTTATGTCCTACGTCTCGTAGAGACGTTTACGAACGAAACTTATACTCGTCGAGACGTGTACTGATATCCGATTCAAACCATACAAACAGAATTTTTAGACAAATAAATTGAATCTCCTTAGAATCCTTAAAATTAAAAATTTTCAACCCAAACAACGTTTTGCAAACAGGTAGACAAAGAAGACTCGTCAATTTTCGAATTCTATATAAATTTGTTGTACTGGTTTGATCTAAATATTATACCATCCTTAACACAGTACCACCCTACATACGAGTCCAACCCTACTCAAACTTGACAAAACTTAGGACAAACCAGTGAATGACTGACTCGTGGGAGACCGTTAGGAGTGGAGGTTCATCCCTCAAGTAGCACTCCTATTTTTCTATCTTACCTACGTCTCACGGAAACAACGACGAGACTATGGATTTCACAAGTGCTTCATCGTAAAAATTTGAAGGTAAAACCCCTTGAATGATTTCTCCTGAAGAATCGAAGGGATCATCGAGTCAACCATGTCTTAGGTGGACGTTACGGTCTCTGGGGACAAATTAAGGATCCAGTCCTTCTAGGCGACCTCCTCCCGATCCGATGGGTGAGATCATAAGAACCCGAAGGGACCACTGAGTCGACCATTTCTTAGGTAGACGTTCCACCCCCTGGACCCAAGTTACGGACCCAACCCTTCTAGAGGATTTCTTCCTTTTCCGATGGTTGAGGTCATAAGACCGGACCTCTTAAGGTCTCAAGCTGTACCGACTTACTGAAAGTGAAAGTGATCCTGTTTCACTAATTCAGTGAGAAAAGACAGTCTGAGGATACATGACACGAGATTCAGAATTTTGTCATTTATACCAAATTTAGATAGTAGAATGTACTGAAGATAAATAGGACGGGTAAGATACAAGATAAAAGTGGAGAAAAAACGAAAAAATTACTTTCAGTGGTTCAAAATTAAGATCAAAAAGGAGACAATCAGACTTTCAATCCATAAAAAATTGAGATCTTTAATATTCAATTAATCATGAAAATTGTGAGGTTGTCCTTTTATGTTAGTTATACGACAATAAATAGATACGAAAATTATGAGAGATACGAAATTTGGGAACCTCTCCCTTACCGTTGGGTGAAGTGATAAGAACGGACCTCTTAGGATACCTGTTTCCTCGGACCATCCGAGGTACCCCAGTGTTTCTCAGTTTGTACTAATGAAATGTATCAGTCACAAGTAAATCTAAATGGTAGATAAATACCAAGAGAACCCTTAAGAAACGAAGGACGTATCGATTGGAAGATTGATCTTAGCAAACGAAGACGGGTTTCTTATATGAATTAAGGATTGACTTCTAGATGACCATCGTTTAAGAGATTTAAAAATGGAACAACAAGTCACAGCTTGAGAAACACTGGGGTACCTGATGTCGTGTGGTCCGAAGAGACAGACGATAGAGGACCTCAGACGAGATTAAGTGCAGGTAACCCAACGACGGATTGTTACAGAAATAAAGTACAAGCAAAGACTTCCTATAAACACGATCCACATCTGAATTTTTTTTAAGATAAATCAAAACCAAGACGACTCAAAAGTAACGTCACGCGTCCAAAGAGTGACATCACTGAAGAAAACAACTCCTCCTGTCCGAGATCCGCTTGTACGAAGTCATCAACGTCGTCCGTCGGAGTCATTGTCACCAAGGACCTGAGATGTCGTGTCCGAGTAATTAATACTATGTGTCCGTATCAAAGAGGTGCACTTGAGAAGGACCTGGTCCCTAGTTTGGGTACAGGGGACGTAACGGTACACCTAAGAATAGGTGAGACAGTATCCTTCAGGACTCACATCTGAAGGATACAACCAGTAATAAAAAAAAGACGTATAACTAAAGTATTAAGATAACGGGTAACTAAAAAGAACGACGACAACGAAATTATTACAATAATCATATGTAAAACGAAGAAACTTCTATTGGATAGGAAATTTTTTTTATGACCAACGAAATCTAAAAAGAGAAAAAAGGGGGGACGTTAAAGTGAGTGTACAGATCTATATCTAAAAAATTTTTAAAATCGAACTAGTTTTAGATTACGATTTTATTAAGGAAAAGTGTTATATCAATCGTAATATTCTAGTAAGGATCAACGTTTATGTACTGAACGTCTTGTGATTAATATTGGTATTAAAAGACGTTGGGATTATAGGAGATGTGATTTTTACTAAAGACCCGAATATTTTATTCCTTTCTACCTTTAGACATAAATAAAATGTGGATAGAGACATTTTGAGACACTCAAATTACAAATGATGAAAAAAAATCTAAAAGGTAAGCATATCCACACTCTAATTTTTGTTTCCCACTGACGGGTTTCTAAGTTTTCGTTAACTTACTAAAATTACTTCGAAAAAAACCCCCCCCTGATAGATTTTGGTCAACCAGGACTCTTTCTCCCCATACTTTTGTTTGACAAAACTTCTTGAAATTTCAAATTAAAATTTATAAAATTTTAATAGGACACTAAACCAAAACTGGGTCGTCAATGAATCTTTATACAATAAAAAGATTTTTAAACTTCTGAAGACATCTACGGAAAAGTAATAACTGAAAATTAAAGAAATACAACAGTATCTTTTATAAAACAAACTAACGTCAGTAAACATTAAATTACTCTGAATATAAAACCGGGTCGTATACCACATAGAACCATTTGTAAGGTTCACGTGAACTTTTCTTACATATGAGACACCAACAACTTACATGAGATCTTATGATTCTTGTGAAGATCTTATGACCTTCATAGTAAATCTAGTTCAACCAATTTACGCAACAAGTTTAGAACATATTGGAAGGACTAGAAGTAGATCAATACGATGGTCAATTAATTTCTTGTCACAAAGTCAGAGGTTTATACTGATATCTAAAAGAAAGGGGAAACAAAGACAGGTAGATATGAAGTACATAAAACTTCGAGACAATAATCCACGTACTTGTAAATATAGGAAAATTATCCATCTAAGAGAAATAGTAATACTTGATAAAGATAAAGACGTTACGGGAAGTAGAAGTTTAGACGTAACAGACTATAATTATATTAGTATGGTCAAAAGAATAATAATCATAAACGTAGGAAAGGGATAGGAAAGGGAAATTCTTACACGTCGTATAACAACCTAGAATCAAAAGTAGATCAGTCCACCAAGAGTTAGTCTCTACTAAAAATTTTTAATTAATTAATTAAAATTAACCTCCGATTAATGAAATGTTGTAACACCATTAAAAACGGTATGTAACTGTACTTTGTCGGTGCCCACATGTACAAGGGACCAGGGTTTGGGGAGAGGGTGCAGGGAGACCCTGTAGGGTAACCCAACAGGGTCACGTGGTCGAAACTCACGGGACAAAATACGTAGCTTGAACCTGACCAGTAGATAAAGTGTATACCATTATATGTACAAAGTTACGATAAGAGAGTTTAGTAGGGTGAAAGTGGAAGAGGGTGTCTTAGGTTTTCAGAAAAGAAATATAGACACAGAGAAACGATAGAGTATTTATCTCAACAGTAATGGTAGAAAGATTTAAGGTATATATATACAATTATATGACATAACCACAAAAAGAAAGACTGAAAGAAGTGAGACATATTATCCGAGGTAAAAGTAGGTGAAGTAATCTTGACTGAGTTTACGTAAGAAAAACTATCGACTCATTATAAGGTAACATAAATACATGGTGTAGAAAGAATAGGTAAGCAGACGACTACCTGTAGATCCAACGAAGGTACAGGATCGATAACATTTGTCACGACGTTACTTGTAACTCCATGTACACAGAGAAAGTTAAGACCAAAGGAACCACACATACGGGTCTTCACCCTAACGACCCAGCATACCGTCAAGACAAAAGTCAAAAATTCCCTAGAGGTGTGACAAGAGGTGTCACTGACATGATTAAACATAAGGGTGGTTTTCACATTCTCCCAAGGGAAAAGAGGTATGTGAGGTCGTAAATAACACACATCTGAAAACTATCGTCGGTAAGACTGACCGCACTCTACCATGGAGTAACATCAAAACTAAACGTAAAGAGACTATTACTCACTACAACTCGTAGAAAAGTACACAAACAATCGGTAGACATACAGAAGAAACCTCTTTACAGACAAATCAAGAAACCGGGTAAAAAACTAACCCAGTAAATAAAAAGACTATAACTCGACGTACTCGACGAACATATAAAAACTCTAATTAAGAAAAAGTCAACGAAGCAAACGATAATAAAAGAGGATAAGACTTCCGACAGAAAAACGGAACGAATATCAAAGGAAGTGACATGTTTTCAAAAATTCAAATTAATCCAGGGTAAACAAATAAAAACGAAATGGAGGTAATAAGACCCTCCACCCCAGTATCTCCTAGAACGACACTAAATACAGTCTCACAAAACGGATACAGTAGGAGACCCTTAGAATATCAAAAACCAGAATGTAAATCTAGAAATTAGGTAAAACTCAAAAAAAAAAAACCACATACCACAATCTTTCACAAGATCAAAGTAAGAACCACCACCAACTGGTCAAAAGGGTCGTGTGAACAATTTCTCTAACAGAAAACAGGTAACATATAAAAACGAAGGAAACAGTTTCTATTTCACAGGTATCCACACACTTAAATAGAGACCCGAAAGATAAAACAAGGTAACTAGATATACAGACAGAAACACAGTCATGGTATGACATCGAAACATCATATCAGACTTCAGTCCGTCCAACTAAGGAGGTTAAGGTAAGAAGAAAGAGTTCTAACGAAACTGATAAACTCCAAAAAAATACAAAGGTATGTTTAACACTTTAATAAACAAGATCAAGACACTTTTTATGGTAACCATCGAACTATCCCTAACGCAACTTGGATGTCTACCGAAACTCATCATATGAGTAAAAGCGATATAACTAAGAAGGTTACGTACTCGTACCATATAAAGAGGTAGATAAACACAGTAGAAACTAAAGAAAGTAGTCACAAAACATCAAAAGATATATATATCCAGAAAACAAAGAAATCCATTTAAATAAGGATTCATAAAATAAGAAAAACAATGTTACCACTTAACCACTTACCTTAACAAAGGAATTAAAGAGAAAAACAAAAGAGTAACAATCACGTATCCTTACGTTCCTTAAAGACACATAATTAAAATATAGGACGTTGAATTGACATAAGTAACCAATCGAGATCATTAAAAGATCACCACAGAAATCCCAAAACATACATCTCCTAGTACAGTAGACGTTTGTCACTCTCGAAATGAAGAAGAAAAGGTTAGACCTAAGGAAAATAAAGAAAAAGAAGAGACTGACGACACCGATTTTGAAGGTTTTGATACAACTTATCATCACCACTCTCACCCGTGGGAACAGAACAAGGTCTGAAATCCCTTTTACGAAAGTTAAAAAACGGTAACTCCTATTACAAACGACACCTAAATTGTACACACCGAAAATAATACAACTCTATACAAGGAAGATACGGACGAAAGACCTTCAAAAAAAAAAATTAGTATTTACCCACAACTTAAAAGAGTTTACGAAAGAGACGTACGCAACTCTATTAGTATACCAATAAAAAGTTAAACAATTACACATAGTGTAACTAACTAAACGTTTATAACTTCTTAAGAAAGTAGGGACCCTATTTCGGGTGAACCAGTACTACATACTAAAAAATTTATACAACAACCTAAGACAAACGATCTTAAAACAACTCCTAAAAACGTAGATACATGTAGTCACTATAACCGGACATCAAAAGAAAAAAACACCATAGAAACCAAAACCATAATCCCACTACCATCGGAGTATCTTACTCAAACCGTCAAATGGAAGGAGACGTTAAAAGACCTTCTCACACTCATCCTATCCACAATCGAGAAGAGATGTAAAAACCATCTTAAGTGGATACTTCGGTAGACCAGGACCCGAAAACAAACAACCCTCTAAAAAATAATGTCAAAGTTAAAGGTACGAACACTACCCAGTCAATTTTAAAAGACAAAGAAGGACCAAGTCAAAGCCTTCCAATATGAAAAGATTCTTAAGTAGGTCAAGAAGGTTGAACAGGTAAAATAACCGTATATCAACGACTATCATCAGAGAATACTAGAAAACATAAATACACAGACATAAAGACACAACACTAAAGAGGTAAAAGTAAAGATTGAAACAACTAAACTAAGAAGAGGGAAAAAAAGGACTACTCAGACCGATTACCAAACAGATAACATAAATAGAAGAGTTTCTTGGTCGAAAATCAAAACAACTAAAAACGATATCAGAGGAAACAAAGAAAAAGTAAATAAAGACGGGGTTAAAATACTAAAGAAAGGAAGATGATTGGGACTCTCACTTTCACTTCAACGAGTCAACACAGATTGAGAAACACTAGGGTACCTGACATCGGGTGGTCCGAGGAGGTAGGTACCTTAAAAGGTCCGTTCTCATGACCTCACCTAACGGTAAAGGAAGACGTCCCCTAGAAGGACTGGGTCCCCAACTTGGACCCAGAGGACGTAACGTCTGTCTACGAAATGACAGACTCGGTGGTCCCTTGATTGGGACCCCAAGAAGTAAAGAAGAAAAGGATCAACGAAATCCACATTTCAATCCAATAAATAAACTAAAAAGAGAACAAAGAAATCCATTCGAACATAACGACACTTGGAAGGTGTCGTGACGAAAATGACATAGGCATCCAAAACCCAACATAAAAGTAAAAGTAAACAAAAATACGCATAAAACTAAAGGAAAAACTGAAGAATGTGCTAAACAACCAATAAGTTTTCACACAACAAATCGGAGGTATATAAACATAAAAATTATCAAAAAAAAGGACATCAACTGTAGATTAGAATAGTGTGACACTAGTCTTTTCTACGAACTTTACTAAAGTTAAAAAAACTTAAATGGTTTCGATCAAAATACTGGGTCCTACACTAGATAGGACCTCTTACAATGTACACGTGAACTCTTCTTCTACTTTAAGTAACAAAACCCCACTATACATTGTATCCATAGTTAATCCAGATTGACCAGGTAACATAGCAAATAGACAACACAAAGGAACGATTAAAAGACAAACCACCTAGATAGGTATCCACACTCACCCCATAATTTCAGAGGGTGATAATAAATTCTATGACAATTAAAGGGGAAAGTATGAACAATCGTAAACGGAATACGTAACTTCACGAGGATAAATAAACCCACGTATATATAAATATTAACAATGTAGAAGAACCAAACTAGGTAACTAGTAATACATCACAGGAAAAAACAGAGAAAAGTACCAGAAATAAAGTTTCAGATAAAATAGACTATCCTCATAACGATGAGGACGAAAGAAAACCAGAGGTAAACGTACTTTATAGAAAAAGATCGGGAAGTGAAAGTCAGACATACACAGGGAACCAAACTCCACCCAGACAACATTTGTCGTATATGTCCTCAGTACAAAAACATAGATAAGTCGGACAGAAACAGAAAACCAACTCCGTAAGTTGGGTAAATGTAAATTCCATTTATAACTATTCACACTAGGGTAACGGTAAATGAAACCACAAAACCCAAGCTAAAACATTTGGAAAGACACAAAGCACAGATCTCTTCTAGGAAGTCGCAAATAACTTCTTGACCAAACCACCACGACTTAAGAGAGTCGAAAACGAACAGACATTTACAAAACTAAATAGGAAGTATAGACTTACTCTAGGAACGACCCATGACATTAGATCCAACATCCAAAAAGGGAAAGTACTGAAATTCATACAGGACGGTAAGGCAAGACCGGACTTCTCAAAGATAACTTTCTAGTCGACAATGGGAATACCCCTCGGGAAACACACAGTGAACAACGAAAAGGAAACGACGTAAATTATAAACGAGAAACACAAACTATAAGCAATCAAACTAATTATACACAAAACCTCGCAAGACGGAACCCAAATAGGACAAACCCCGAGAGACCCAAAGAACTTGAACCCACCGATAAAGGAAGGGGTAGAATCCCTTCAAAAGTCGATAATAGAGGAGTTCATAAAAGAGTACGGGAAAGAAGAAGACCCTATGGATACTAAGTTTACAACCCCACAAATTGTAACAGTTAGTCCCCACTAAAACAGGGAGTGCCGTGTAAACCTTTATGGACCTCTTTTAAAAACAACAGTGTTGACTTCCCTTTCCTTACCACAAAGACCATAGATCACCCATCTCCAGTGTCTACGATGATTTATAGGACGTCACTCGGATGACGTTGTTTCTGAATACACCAGGTTTTACAATTGACGACTCGAAAGAGATCAACGTCACTCGACCCCGATGAGAAGTAGCACCGAAGAGTGACGTCTCGTGACTGAGAGCGGGTCTCCCAAAATCATCAACACCGTGCACTAGAGATCTTGTGTCCGAGTCTTCAACACCGTGTCCTTAACTTGGTCACAGGGGGCGTAACGTTCCACCTGAGTTCGTGACCTGGTGGTCCCTTTGGGTTTAGAGAAAATTAACTTCGGTAATCAAATAAATGTAAGTTATATGAATAGTTACCCTTTCGGAACCACCGAGTCCCCATTTCTTAGGTGGATAGTTACGTCCAAGGTAAGGACCCAACCCTTCTAGGGGATCTCTTCCTTTACCGTAGGGTGAGGTCATAACAACGGACCTTTTAGGGTGTCTGTCTCCTCGGACCACCCGATCCTGAGATCAGGTACCCCAGGGTCTCAGTCTATTTTAAATCGTCGATTTGTTGTTATGAATAGTTGTTCCAAGTAAAATTTAAACGATAGAGTGATCAACAAAAGATAAAAAGAATTACCAAGAGACAAGAAAGAAAGGATGAAAGAAATCTTAGTTTATATATACACACACACACGTGTATCTATATAAATGATAAGATAAAATAGAGGAGATAACCGAAAAATTGTATATGGAGTAAAATTATGTCAATAGGAGAAGTCAAGTCAAGTCAGCGAGTCAGTACAGACTGAGAAACACTGAGGTACTTGACGTCGTGCGGTCCGGAGGGACATATAGTGGTTGAGGACCTCAAATGGGTTTGGATACAGGTAGTTCAACTACTACGGTAGGTTGGTAGAGTAGTAGACAACAGGGGAAGAGAAGGACGGGAGTTAGAAATGGTCGTAGTCTCAGAAAAGGTTACTCAGTCGAGAAGTATAGTCCACCGGTTTCATAACCTCAAAGTCGAAGTTGTAGTCAGGAAGGTTACTTGTGGGTCCTGACTAGAGGAAATTCTACCTGACCAACCTAGAGGAACACTAGGTTCTCTGAGTGTTCTTAGAAGAGGTTGTGATGTCGTTTTCGTAGTTAAGAAGTAGTGAGTCGAAAGAAATATCAGGTTGAGAGTGTAGGTATGTACTGGTGACCCTTTTGGTATCGGAACTGATCTACCTGGAAACAACCGTTTCATTACGACACTAATTACGACATTAATTTTGACGAAAAATTATGCGACAGATCCAACCAGTATTGAAAGGAAGGTTCCTCATTCGAAGAAAATTAAAGTACCGACGTTAGTGGTATACGTCACTAAAACCTCGGGTCTTTTTATTTCAATCGGTGACAAAGGTGGCAAAGGGGTAGATAGACGGTACTTCACTACCCTGGTCTACGGTACTAGAAGCAAAAGACTTACAACTCGAAATTCGTTTGAAGAAGTAAGAGGAGAATGTGAAAGTAGTTCTCCGAGAAATCGAGGAGAAGTGAAAGACGATATTCTCACCACAGTAGACATATAGACTCCAACAACTATAAAGAGGGTCGTCAGAACTAAGGTCGTACACGAAGAAGGTCGGGTCATAAAGAGTACTACATGAGACGTATATTCAATTTATTCGTCCCANNTCGAAGAAAATTAAAGTACCGACGTTAGTGGTATACGTCACTAAAACCTCGGGTCTTTTTATTTCAATCGGTGACAAAGGTGGCAAAGGGGTAGATAGACGGTACTTCACTACCCTGGTCTACGGTACTAGAAGCAAAAGACTTACAACTCGAAATTCGTTTGAAGAAGTAAGAGGAGAATGTGAAAGTAGTTCTCCGAGAAATCGAGGAGAAGTGAAAGACGATATTCTCACCACAGTAGACATATAGACTCCAACAACTATAAAGAGGGTCGTCAGAACTAAGGTCGTACACGAAGAAGGTCGGGTCATAAAGAGTACTACATGAGACGTATATTCAATTTATTCGTCCCACTCTTATATGTCGGAACTGCATGAGGAAAAGGATAAACCTTGATCAGACAACAAGGTACAGGTCAAGATTGACAACAAAGATCTGGACGTCCTTCCAAAGAGTTCTCCGTCCAGTCCACCAGACCATAAGGGTAGAGAAAGTCTTAAAAGGCGCCAAACAACACTATGTGTGTCAGTTTCCGAAACCGTATCAGTTATTTCATCTTTATCTACAAAAAGACCTTGAGAGAACGAAAAAGGTACTAGGTCGCCTACAACCGTTAAACTAGAGACCAAGGAGACGGAAAAGATTTTGATCGACCTTGTAGACCTTTAAGTGCCGAGTACATAACGATTTCGGACCGAACCTCTTAAAACTCGTAATGATCATACACTCTACTCACGTTAACACGTCATAAAACTCGTAAGAAACCGTAACGGAAGGAAACCCTAACCTTACTTTTGACTGGGAAAGGTCAGGAAACCGGTGACGACTCAAAAGGTATAAACGACCGTCCAACTCACGTCGTGAAAGTGTCGTAGTAGAAAGTCCTAAACTTTATCGAGTTGACCTTAAGGTAGTAGAGGTGATCGAAACAAGTATCCCTACGAAGGATTCCGGGTGAACTGAAGTGTAAGGTCCTACAGACCGAGATTCACTCACTAGTGTGGTAACACTAACAGACCCAGTACTTCTGGAAAAAACATGTCAAGAAGACACATAAGAACGGTACAAACGTTGAAGGAAATTACCCTCTTAGACGAGGGTAGTAGAATATTTATAAAAGAATAAACTATTTAGGAATACATTGGTTAGAAGGTAGTAGTAGAGAGGGTCAGGGACCACACCTACGGGAGGAATCAGATACGGTGTAGCCAGGAGAAACACCAAGGACGATATGTAAGACTGTGGAGGACGATCCCTGACTGGGGACTGGGGGTTCACGGTAGGTCACTGAATTTTAAAGACCATGTAAATAATCATCAGGATCTTACTAGATAAACCGAACTTTTAAGTACACACAATCATTAGATGTTCAGACAGAACTGACGAATGAGAACTATTTCCCAGGTCAAGGAAGGGAGAAAACCAGACATAATACATATATTCTTGTCACATTTCACATTAACCACAGACACGTCTGTATCGTACGGAAAGTAAGATCCAAGAAGGACGTTACGTCCTATGGGACCAAACTAAGGACCCAGTCCTTCTATAGACGACTTCTCTTCCCTATCCGATGGGTGAGGTCATAAGAACCCGAAGGGAATACCGAGTCGACCATTTCTTAGGTGGACGTTGCACCCTCTGGACCCAACCCTTCTAGGGGACCTCTTCTCTTGCCGATGGACGAGGTCATAAGACCGGACGTCTTAAGGTACCTGACATATCAGATATCCCAGTGTTTCTAAGATCCACCAATCCCACTTCCAGAATGGGAATTAGGGGAATTAATGGGTCTTAGGGGGTGTTTAACTTGACTCAGTCTCGACTCGGTTTCCAAATTAATCTAACTCAAGTGGAAGTCAATCGGATCAAGTATTTGAGGGTTCGGAGTAGACGACTCTACCGGTCACTAAAGTAGAAAAATCACAAGCTTGATTTTTAACAAACTTTTACAGGTAAAATGTATCAAACGTAAGTTTAAACAAGGTTGTCACCGTTAATTCACACTACCCGTTTCGACGTACTTAAGAAAAGTGAATATTCCGGGAGGAGGTGACGGTGAAGGAACTGTTTTAAGGTCCCTTTCCCCCTTCTTAATACGTTCGTCAATGACGGGAACGCCTGGGTAGAGTGTTCGGGTATCACAACAGTTCAAACCGACCAAAGGAGAAAGGACGTTTTAGAGGGTCAGGAACCGTCGAGGTTAAGATTGTGTATGGTAATTCTACACCCCTTATCCCCCTTAGATTTCGACTCGCGGTTTCTTAACTACGAAAACTTGACACCACAACTTCTGAGCTCTCAGGGAACGTTACGTTCCTCTAGGTTGGTCAGGTAGGATTTCTAGTCAGGACCCACAAGAAACCTTCCTTACTACAATTTCGACTTTGAGGTCATGAAACCGGTGGAGTACGCTTCTCAACTGAGTAACCTTTTCTGGGACTACGACCCTCCCTAACATCCGTCCTCTTCCCCTGCTGTCTCCTACTCTACCGACCTACCGTAGTGACTGAGCTACCTGTACTCAATCCCATTTGAGACCGTCAACCACTACCTGTCCCTCCGGACTGTACGACGTTTAGTACCCCAGCGTTTCTCAGTGTGTGCTGACTTACTGAATTGACTTGACTAACGGTCTGGTCTCTCAAGTCGTGTGGAGGTCTTCTGTCTTACCTATGTTCTCATACTTGACCCACCGTCTCTTTTCGTTTGTCATCGGATCGTCGGACCGCTTTCTACGGGGACCCCTCCACACAGACTCGTCGGCTCATGTTGAGGTTCCGTCGAAGTCGTAGTCTCTGACGACCTTTTAATTCCTTCTTCGACTCTTTACTTCAACCATAATCTTATTAATTATTGTTCCAGAAATATAGTTGATTAACGACTAGAAGGAATATGAATGTAAGAATATCACCACTACCACACCAACGATTCAACACAGGTTGAGGACACTAGGGTACCTCACCTCGGACCATCTGAGGAGACAGGTACGCTAAAGGATCCGTTCTTATGACCTAAACCCAATGGTAAAGGAAGAAGTCCCCTAGAAGGACTGGGTCCCTAGTTTGGGTACAGAGGACGAAACGACGAGAATGACGACTTGGTGTCCCTTTCGGGATACACGAATATCGGTCCACAAATGGGGGAACTGTTTTATACGTTTGTCAAGAGGTTCCCGTACATCTATAAATATGGACTCATTTTGGAACAAAACCATACACTCTCAGGGTGTCATATTTTAGACCGAATTTCGAGTCAAACTCTGCGTCAAAGAATCGGTCGGTATCGACACAGTAAACCCCTCTCAATGAATTCAAGTAAAGGAGTCGAAGGAAAATAAGTATTTTCATATAGGTAGTATTTTTCACCAACATTCTTAAATTATTTTAGTACATATATCTTCACGAATCGTGTCACTGATCTTGTATTATTTGTAAGTTATCTACTACCGGTAACTGTAAAAATAACAATGACTACTTAATCAACAAAATGCACCTTTCCCCCTTTTCTTCGGTCTCCAATCCAAAACCTTTTTTATATCGTCATAGAGAACATTAATCCACCTTCTCTTTATGCACTCTTACCCATACTTACGTACACCTACATATTATCTAATGTTTAGTTTTAGGGGTGGGGTGAAAGGAGTGGTAATGGATTGACACATCTTGTTCTTTAGTTATACGTAATCCTAAGGTTTCTTGGATCCTTATGGATAAAATTTTAACGTAATTCTACCATGGGTGGACTTTAAGGTTGTCATAAATTTGTTTTAATAAATAAATCTCTTTTAGGTGACACCACAAACGCAAAGGTTCTGTACTGTTTCCTAAAAATTTTTATAAGACATATCTTATGGTAATTGTAACTTTCAACACGAGTTTCTTGGATCATGTTCTCATTTTGACGAAAGTTCAGAACACTAAATGTGATTAATTAGTTTATAACGAGTCATACAACCATACAAAATTATATTTTTATAAAAATTAAGTGTACCTCATTTGTAACGTATTCCTCTATACGGTACAAGGAGTGAATGGGACGGTGTGGCTAAATTTAGTTCTCAAGATCCAGGTCTGGTTTATCGTTGTTGTTTTCAAATGATTTGAACAGGTGAACAAGAATTAATTCAAGTATCAATTTTTTTTATTATAACACTTCAGTAGTGTGTTCTACTGACCGGTTAAGTTAAAAATTTAGTTAGTTTTCCCAAAAATGTATAATTATAATTTTTTCGAAACGTTAGTCGGATGTCACAAGTCAAAAATTAGTCGAAATCAGATTCATTATCAAGGATTTTGTGTATTTACATTTACAAATAGTTGTTTTATCGACGAGTTTTATTAGCGACCAATTTAAAGTAATAAAGTATGAAATACTTTACACAACATTGATAACGCCTATACGGTTTCTACTCTACTAAAATCAAAAGAATCGAACAGTACTTTGACGGATACAAGTCTCCGGGGGGGGGGGAAAAAAAAAAAAAAAAAAAAAAGGACTAAAATGTTAGATCATCAATGACTGTCCGTGTCCGTTTACGAAAGAAACAAGTAGTCTGACAGAACATTATTAAAGGTAAACACTATTTAGAGGTTAGACAGATGACCTCCTGTACTACTTTTCCCTGAGTTGGAACTTTCTCGATGAAAAACCACTATTAGTCCATACAAAAGTTAGTTTGGATAGAATTTCAAAAAGGAAGCGATTAGACTAGGAATAACGAGAAATTGATGTTTACACTATAAACAAAAGGAAAGTGACTACGACATTAACAGAAACCATTGACAATTGTTACTCCTAGAACTTTATTATGGGTGAATTTCATTTTGACAATTCTTTTACATTATTAAATGTTAGCCTAATAAGGTTAAGGAGGAATACTTAGATTTAAGTAAGTGAGTCAATTTGTATAAAAAATTTATGGAGGATATTATTCGTTCCGTGAGAAGACCCATTGATATACTCTTTATAGTTCTACACATTCGGAAACGAACTTTTCTTTGCTGTCAGATCATAGAAGGTTATGTCTACAATTTTTCACGAGTGTCTATATTGAGGAAACTCGTAAATGATAGTTTATATGAATTAGTGTACGAATTTTAATTCGGTAAAAGAATACTGTATATATTATAATTGTGTAGTGGACACCTTTCCATTACATCTTGTAACGGAACTTTCTCTAATCCTAGATTTACACTTTCTTATGGATATTTTTTACGTCATGGGGTTTTAGTCATTTGTATAAATTCGGTTTTCAATGTTTGTTTTACATATCAATGTTTATCTGAAATTACTTCTAAGATCAAATTTTCTTAAGATAGGTGGTCACGTAATTTATATTTACGTAAAATTAATCGTTACATCGAAAATTTTTCACATATTGAATACTTTTGTGACAAGTATTTTTAACAAAGGACTTTTTCCAGAAAAGAGATCTTAAAGTATAATTCTCCTCCCTCTATCTTTCGATATGTTTTTTCTATTTAGGTTTACAGGGTCTTCTCAAATCAGTCTCGTTTAATTTTGTTTAAAACTTACTTAAAAAAAAAAAATTTTCTACAAAAATCTGAAAAAACACACACCAAAAATTGTTCCATGATGTGTTCCTTTGTTCAGTTATCATACAACTTTTTGTAGAGGGGTAATAGATAAAGAAAATCACCGCACCATTTTAACACGGGAAAGTAATAAAGATAGTGAAATTGAGGAAGGATTTGTATGCTATATTTTTTGTTCTCCGGTGTTCTTTTAATCAGAGTAACAGTGTAGACACAAACTTAGGATTCCATTTTCATTCGTTAATAGAAAGGACATTAAAAGGAAGAGGTTTGACAGTGAAACAAAGTAGTTTCAATCATTCATCCGAGTTTAGTGTAAAAATCGGGTCTCGAAAAAGTCAACATGAAATATCTTTTATATATAGTTTCGTAATCGAAACACCAACATTTTTACAGACGATGGAAAACTTACAGTAAAAATCGTTTTAGAATCAAAGTGAAATATTTCTTACGTCCTATATGAAAATATAAACCGAAAGAGTCTCATTTCCCTATATGAAATCAATTTCGAGTAAACGAGTTGTGACCGAGTCTTAAATTTTCCACCAAAATGAATTGCAACTAATTTGAAAACATCGACATTCGAGTATTAAAATTTTGAACCGAACAGACGATACGATAAAGACTCATCATCACTTTGTGATATGATAAAGTAAACCTACCACTATATTTATACATTGGTTTATAATTTTTTAAAGTTTAACTGGATGATTGGTATGTGAGATTATGTATGAACGTACAAAAAACTGATTGGAAAAATTATATGATTTTATAAGTTATTGATGATAAACGTTTAATACACTTTTTAATTAAAAACTGTTTTAAAATAAGTATCGTAATCCTTTTAGTATGAGTTTTGTACCTTTATTAGTCTGATATATTGTTACGACGTATCTATCACCATATGTTCAAGGGACTACGATTCACTGAAGAAGGATTGATCTTGACGATAAAAGTTCAATGTTCATCTTTTACCATCGCCGTAATAAAGGAGAGAGACTCCAACCTTCTTTACCGAAAATACCACTCTTTAATGTGACAAATTTGTCGTTTCTAATCTCATAGGAGGTTAAATTTAGATAAGGGAAGCACAATGAAGAGTCTCTACTTTTGAATCTGACAATCCTAATAATCTTTCCTTATCCTCCATTTAATGGAAAATCCTCTATCGGGCTAGGTACGGACGAAATGAACCTATTTTGTGACTTCAAAATTTTTAATGTTGGTGTGGTAATACGAATTGACTTTAATGGTCATACTTATGAAAAAATGTATTATGTAATGTCCATATGTTCTTTTTTTTATACTGGGACAAAGGTTAGGAAACTGGAGTTCATCTTTTTTCACAATGGTGATTACCCCTAGACTTTTTAACAAAGGTACTGTCTCGTCATTGAGATGTCTCTAGTTTTAGTAAAGAGTCATGACTTTCATCGGATTTAGTTACTGCTTACCGATGTAAAGAAAGTATTTTAATGTAAAACTTTCCCTTCTGTTAAATAAACCCTCCTTAAACATCGACTTTTGTAAAAATAATTCTTTTGTAACAATGGGACTCTTTCTGAGAATTTTAACGGTCACGAAAGTCTCCGAGGGTCGTTCCGTACTTCCTCGTGCAACATCCGAGATCAAAGAATGTCAATGGATATACTTCTTACAAAAATGGATTTGTCACGAAACCCGAAGAGACGCTATGACCATTGTCCAGTGTCGGTTCACAGATTTACACTGCATGCTATTCGTTTAAAATGTATAAGTAAAATTCGTCTGAAGAAGGAAAAGGGAAAAGACTCTCACTCAGACTTTAAGAAGTTGACCAAAACCTGAGTTTGGATAACAAGTGTTTTTATTAGAAGACATTCGGTTGACCATCAAAAGAATATTGTCATTTGTTTAACAGACCAAATGTAAGAGATTAGATACGGATCTTTTATTCCGTTACCATTAAGAAGTAACCGGTGACGTCCCGTCTCTGTTCAGAAGAAAGATTAGTCTCCGTATACGTTTGTAAGGAGTTTCACGTAACAATAATAAAAAATTGTAGAGAATACGTAACTGTTTCAGTTGTGAAACTGAGGGATATATGAAAATCATATTTTACGAATGAGGGTTGAGGAATGTGTATGGTATTAATGAACTCTTTTCTGTTTTATTCTAGTCGATGTCTTCATCGTTCTATAAAAAATGTTTATTTTTATGTTATATGTTTTTTACCGTTCAATCACTATTTACCATCTTATTTGAGAGCTATTATAAGGTGAAACCCGAGGTTTAATTCTAAACTGCTCAAACTTCGGAACAGGACATAGGTCGTGTCGTCCTTCTTTGGTCGAGTAAAAATTAGAAAAGTTCGTGGACTTTGTTCAGAACGTCTAGGTTTTGTCCAAGTCTGGTGTGTTGGTTAAACGGTTTACGTGGTCACCTATACATTACGCTCCTTTCATCTCGTAGGTCACGAACCGGTGCAGCGAAGGACAGCCGTCCACATCGCACATCAGTGAGGTGGCAAAACTGTGCGGCATGCGGCGAAAGTGAGACGCAGGGAAGAGTCAGGTCGTCTACAATAATCACCGCAGCGTCAATATAAGATGGGTCAGAAAACACTTCAGTGGGTCGACTCCACCCAGTCGAAGAAGCTACAGATAACAGAAACAGTAGAGACGAGGAACGTGACGTTATATGACCAGCAACTAAAAAGAATGAAGAAAGTGGGTTCCTCAACTTAAGAGTGACAGATTATACTATTATTCAGCCCTTGTCTTCCTTGGTAAGAAAAGAGCGGTGGTAAGATTTTCACACAGTTCCGCATCATACAGCGGTGGACACTTGTTTTCTTTCAAGTCATCTCGTTCTTAAATTCACAGAATGATTTTTATGAGAAAACAGAACTCACATAAGAGAAATTCAAAAATTTCAATTTATACATTCTTTTTTCTCCCACGGAAGAAAAAGTTTCATAGAAAAGTCTTCTTAAAAGTCTTTGTCTTTTATCTGAAAGTTGAAGTTCATTTTTGGTTTGGTTTTTTTGATTTTTTAGGTTAGTAGGACAAGAAATGTAATTTCTCTATACGATACTAATTTTTTTTACGATACTATTTTATTCTTTTAATAAATTATTTCCATTTAAACCATCTTTCTTTAATATGTCTTTTCGATCATAAGATGTAACCCGTCGTTTAATACTAAACACCAGTATAGATCGGCCGGCGATCAAAACGTACCGGACTCTCCAATTCTTGACTAAAATGTAAAAATTTACCACATTTTTTAAAAAAACTCTTCAAACACTACATTTTTAATGTCCTTTAAATTTAAAGTACAAAGATATTTACATATACTGACGAAAATAAGATGTTTTTCGATTCATATCAACGTTCTCCCTGAAATACCGGATAGTTCAGTTTTTATGTACTAGGAATGTCTTTTTCAAACGAATGGGGACAAGATGTAGAGACTATTTAACGATTGAATAGGAGTATACACCCATGGGTGATCTATTTTTGTGGGAGGATCCTTGTTCTCAAACCTTAACCAAACAAAAATTTTAGTTAAAATATGGAGTTTTGTTGTTTCCTAATTTTTTTTGTATATGGTCTTTAAAGATTCCATTTTTATAAAGACTGGATCTGTCGACAGAATGTCGATGAGTAATGTGTAAAACAAGTATAACATACCAAAACGTAATTTTGAAATTTATATGACATAATTTTAGACTAGTAAATTAAAAATCATGAGGTAATTTTAGACACAGGGTCCGTAGACGGTAAGAGTGGAGTAAGATCAAGACCGAGACAGAGTTTACCATATGATTAGGTTAGGAAGGTTAAGATCGTTAAATAGGATTCTTTCCCGTCCCTACACCTGTTTTTATTGTATATTTCTAGTAGAAGGGTGACGATGGAGTCTGTCATATTTTAGACTTTGTTGACTCCCTTACCTTTATTAATATTGGAATACTCTCTCAAAATAGTATTTAGTATAAATATTTCTTTAAAATTACTGTTTTATACTATAATCTTTTTCGTACTGTATCTTCACATAGATGTTTTTATTATCGTTATAAAAATATATTATTTATTATATATTATTTTATTATTTATTTTTATTATCGTTATAACAGACCCATAAAAATAAAGTCCACCCAAAACGATATGAAAAAACATAGAAACTTTTAAAATTGTGACAATAAAAATATTAATCTTCTTTCAAAATTGTACAATGTTAAATGATTATGTTCGAGGTTGTTGGATCGAGGTCTTATCCATAAAGATGGTTCTCGTTGGTAGAAGAAACGATTTGATAGTTTTACTGTTATGGCCTCTCTGTCTTAGAAAATCTTAAACCTAAGATAGTCATTATACTAGGTATTTTTGTCTCGTATATAGTATAGGAATAAGTGGTCTGACACTGTTACGTTTTAAACAAAAAGTACATAATGATTATATGACGAAGTGTCTCTGGAGATATTCCATGGAAAAATTTTCCTAGTTCGAGTGAAAAGTAATAAAGGTGAAAATAATTTGAAGAGACTTCTCCTGTAGTATCTAATATACTCAATAATATGCTTAAGGTAGACGGTCATTTGTAACAGATTGAACGGAAGATGTTGATAAAGTTATTTCTAAGACATCGTGTACGATGTGATTAAGAATATGTGTACGAGAAATCCATAATCGTTCTTTAAATTTCGTCGTAATTTCGGGAAATATGATTAAGAGAACAGAACAAAACGAGACGAAAGAGGATACTTTTCCAAGATACAGTTTAAACCGAAAACCGGGTCTACATTTCATGAATATAAATAGAGTCATTGTAAATAGACTACGACAAATTCATTAACTCTTACAAAAATTTCTGAAATAGACACTATTTGACGAAATATCGAATTTATCTAACAAATTAAACAGAGAGAACAGTAATGGTTTAACAAAAAATTGGGAGTTCGTTTCTCCGTTTCTATGATCCAAGGTGTAATACTTCAGGATATTCACATTCTGCTGATGTATAAGACTCTTTATGACACTCATTTCTATACCCAATTCCTCGTGTGTGTCTGAAAAGAGTGTCACTCAAGACCTGGATGAGAATTGAAGTTCGTTTTAGATTAGGACTACGAAAGATAGATTTCCAAAATTCTTTTTTTTAAAAAATTTCTTTTGAAAAATAATTATTTAAGAGTCTGAATCGTACGTGCGTCTCGAATCTCAAGAAACAGTGAATCTGACCTTACCTTTCGTAAAAGAAGTCTCGTCCCCACAAGTTATTGTAAAGACTCTTTCTTAGTTGTAGACCCCGACAAATTCCGTCCGGTTCCCTTCCTTGACTAACCTTTGTCCTAAGTAAGGGACCCGGACCAAATTGGACGTTCACTCGGTCCACGGAGTCCGGTCGCCCCTCATGTACCAACGACTTAATACCCCGTTTCGGATCGGGAGGACCCCTTCCATTCCGGACAATTGTATACGAAAGAGGTGACAAAACAAGATGAAAATGTTATTTCACAGAGTGTCTCTTTTAATGTGCATGTCCTTGTTCAGAAGAACCGATTATCATCTTAAGACATCACCAGATGAATACGGTAGAAATATTATAAAAAATTACGTATTATAACATCTTCCATTGATGATCTGTAAATAAATGGATTTGATATTGGGTTGAAATTTCATAGAAGTATTTAATAAGAGTTAAGTGTCACTTCCTTTTGTATTCTTGTGACTGTAAATACGATGACGATAAGTAGAACCACAGATAATGTAAAAGATTCTTTTTTACTGATATTTATAGTCATTTGACTTGTGGATCTCAAATAAAGGTTTCGGTAGAAAATTTTCTATAAACTCTATTTAAAAATTCTCAATTCTTTTTATGTTTGAAACCCCTTTTACAAATATAATTCATTATTTATGAAGTACATTTGTATTCGAACGAAAATTTCAATAATCTGGATCTCTGACAGTATGTCTCACTTTATTCAGTCTTTTTGTTTGACACATAATTACGTACATACACCTTAGGTCCTTTTACCACATAATTACGTCGGAAGGATAAAGTTGGACTGTGAGGTTGGGTGTGTAAACTATAATGGTTATTACTTTTTTAAAGGTCCAATTCAGATTCTATTATCGGTGGTGACGACTGGATTATAGTTAGTAAAAACAATAACAAGGTTACTTTGTACAAACAATAAATACATCTCCTGTCATACAAAATGATTGATAAGTTTTCAGTTCAGTGACCCATCTTAAGTAATAAAGAGAAATGATGTTAGTATAGGAATCCTTTTTTCATATTAAGTACGTCATTAATTTACTTTATCTTTAAATTTTTTACTTTAATGAAAGAATATTTTTTATTACTTCCTATATACGTACCGGTGGTTTTAATACGGGGAGGGGAACGTAGACTCAATAATATTCGTAAAGTCATCGTCAAAAGTTTATTAGTTAGGGACGAAAATCCAAACTTTATATCAAGACATTTTTGTAAACTTAACTGAAAAAGAGAACCCGAGACTTCATGTGTCTTACGATATGTGAAATGGACTTAAACTTTATCGACATTTACACTTTTTCATCAAAATATGCAACACAATAATTTTTCAGTGTTCAACTCATGTACTAAAATATTGGAATACGACTTCATCAAAACTGATCAAAGAAAGTATAATGTCATAAAGTTTTTACCCACTTGGTACGATTGTTTTCATAGAAGACTAGGTCTTGTACGGTAAAGACCCGGAAACACCAAAATTGGAAACCGTCGTTGTATCATGTTACCGCCCCTCCCGCCTAAAATCCGCAGTCCGTTTAGGCCTGAACTTAGCACCAAGGTAGTAAATCCTTATTATACTGGTATCCATTCAATATATTGGTGAAAGTCGGAAGTAAAGTAGGAAACTTTTTGTCTCCACTGTCATAGAGTTTCTTGAAGTTCACTTCTAATTTAAATTATTACACATATTTCATGGTTCGTATCATCGATACGAAGTTTGTACGAGTCATTCATAACCCCGAAGGGATCACCGAGTCTACCATTTGTTAGACGGGCGTTACGTCCTCTGGACCCAAGCTAGGGAATAATCAAACTGAAATGAGGAAGATCTATCGGTAACTGAATAAGTCATAAACAATCTGGTTTTTTAATGTTTTTAGATAAATATTCTTTTGGGACCTTTGGTTAGACCGTGATTTAATCACTCTGGTACTACCAGACTTTAGTGCAGATGAAATTGGAAGTCAAATAAAGGAAAGAAGACCCTAAGAACATAACCGTGAGATAGAGACAGGAAGGCATTATGAAGAGAAATATAAAAAGACACTTATAGAAAAAGATGAATATAAAATACTGATAAAATAACACAAGTGCCACATTTTGTAGATTTTTTAAAAATCTTTTTTTCCCATATTAATTCAGATTTACTTAATAAGGATTAGATTTTATAATGGACAAAACAGTACTAAGTAAGTTACTAAAATAGATAGATAGACGATGAATTCCTAGAGGATGATAAACGGTCTGAGAGAAGGTCGTGATTCGTTCAATAGAGTATTTTGTTTCGGAACCTAAATGTCAGAGGAGAGATCAACCCTTCTGGTTGTTTGTTTAAATGTAGATTTAGAGTAAAGAGGGAACCGTTCCTCCAAATTATAATGGGGAAGATAAAAGTCTACTCTCTTGACTTTACCTCTCGCATTAGACGGAGTTTGTGTCACGACCCCGTTTAATCCTGTCTCGATTCCAGAGGACTGGATTTGTGATGAGGTTGGTGTAGTATAGTGGACGACGAATTTTAATACCACACGAAAGATTGTTTATTTTAACCTGTACACTTCTGGATAACTTTAGTCGTAGATATTAGAATTTCTGAATCTTCATAATCGGTTTATTCAATTAGTCTAAGACTTTTTACATTGATAAATTATTAAGACTTTTATCAAATTTCCCTTTGATTAATTTTCAGAGTGTAGTTCGTCTAAAAAAAAAAGAAGGTTAGTTGTGTTTTGTATTAAAAACTTTGGAGATCTCTAGTGATTTTAATACGATTTGTTCGTACGGTCTCTTTTCCATTTGTTTTGTCAGTATAATGAACCATTTGATATTTCATCTTTTAACTCTTAGACCTTTGTAACAAAGTCACACTTCCTGTCTAAAGGTGTTTATGCACATAGACGTGTTATCACTTTAACGGTCTCCACCTGAATGGACGTTCTCGGGTGAGAGGACATGGTACCCACACGGGTGACATTATATTTTGTATGCATAGTACGGATCCGGGTAGGTGTCAGGCTTCAAGTTCCTTTCGAAAGTCAAACCTTACATCTCATAGTTTTCTGTCAGGCGAACATCTTATCAGTGTGGGTATCCAGAGTTAGTACACTATCCGTTTTTTAGAAACCTATCGCAACTCGTACGGTCATCTGGAGTTTAAATTGAGGACATGTACAAGACCACCTTCTTCACAACCGACTGGTAGTCCTGACTTTTTCCTCTTTTTTTGGTAGTAAAACCACAAGTACTTCACAAGTAAGATACAGTGTAAGGATAAAAAGTAAATATTATTTAATAGATTCAATGATTATTGATTTACCGTATTAGACAAAAAATTTTTTAGACAGAAAAGATTTAAAAGGTGTCACGATTCTTAATACGAACCTTTTAGTTTCGGATCAAAGATTTTTAATATGGAGAATAGTTATTCTAGACCACGAGACACTGTTGGGTCTCCCCACCCTACCTCCCCAGATATCCTCCCTCCAAGATCTCCTTTCCTTATATACATATGGCCACTAACTTAGTGTCACAACATGTCGTCTATGGTTGTGTTGTAACATTTGGTTAATAGGAGGTGCATTTTTTATTCATTTTGACTTTAGACCCTCCTATAGAGGTTTACACCCAACATGATGAAAAGTAAGAAAATGGTTCTTAAACCGTAGAAGAATGGTTTACTCTATAATTTGTTCTGAAATTTTTCGTTCTGACATGATTATAATGGGGGTTTTACAAAGTTCTTGTGACCTAACCCCTGTTATTACTTTCATGAAAAAAAGAACTCTTTTTTGTGTCATACCTTTGTCATAAAATTTAATTAAAGGTATAACTTTTTATCAGATATTTCGCAAGTTCAAAATGATTGAACTCCATGTGTTTACTGTCTTGTTGAATGGAAAATTATTTACTGTAAAATTTTGTTAATAATATTAAATCCAGGTAACGGAATATGATGACTTGTGATTAACTTCTGTCTGAACTAGGACCTTATGTACATTTTACCATGCAACCATTTCTACTGTTTGATCAAGAATTTTGATCGTCCTAGTTTAGTTATAAGTCCCTCTTTTTTTTTGTAGTGAGGATGGGTCTTTGATCTGAAGATTCATCCTTAAGACTTTTGAAATGTAAACGAAGTACATAAATAGGTATGATAAGACTATTAAGACGTTTTCGAAAGTAATTTTTTTGTAAAACAGGGTATAAAATAGTAAATTGTCGGTGTTTTGTCATTCTCATGTGTTACGTATTAGTTTTTAATGTTATTTTTAGACACGTTTAATGATGAAAGTGTAGAAGAAGGATCTGTCAATAGTGTAGAATGAAATACCTTAGAAAACTTTATATAAAGAAAATGAAGAATATTCTTAGAAATGGAATAAATAGTTTAGAAATTATACCTCCTTTTATAAATGATATTTATCAGTTGAAACACCAAAATACAGTTTATAAATTTTAGGTTACTTTTGAAATACAAGTCAAAAGAGGGTGGAGACGGTTCCTTTTATACTACTGATGAAACAGTCGTATTAAGTCGTTCCTTGATAAAAAAAAAAGATAAAGTTTCCATGAATTTGATATTTTCTTTTTGATTTTAAATCATTACTAATATTTAACTTTGTCTAATCGGTGTATAACCTCAGTTTTAATAAAATTATTTTGACGGTACTCTATAAACTAAAATAACACTTACAAAGACTTAAGGACCATAAACATGATGTAAAAGTTCATCTGTCATAAAAATGTAAGTATAAGAGTGATGGAGAAGTCCTGTAAGGAGAGAGACGTTAAATTCAATTCTATGTCTCCAAGTCTCTCCATTACTAAACGGATTTCCTTGTGTCTTGATCTTAAATCCTGCGAGTCCAGGTGACATGTAAGATAATGTGAAGTGGTACACCAAAGTGTAAAGGAATTCGTTCTATAAGGATTCTTTTACCTTATTGAAATGTTTCTTTTAGATGAATATAAAAATACTAAAAATCGATTTTGTATGAGATTAGTGCAAATGGTTTTTGTTTTGAAATTAACTTGGGAATTCTAAATGATGAGTCTCATCTATTTCCAAAAATTTGTAAACCCTATTTACTTTTTTTACGTTCTCATAATATAAAACTCTTATAAAATCGAAACTTTTTTACTCGATAGTGGAATATAAGTATGTTTATAACCTTCCTACAATTCTCAGTTCCACGATACTGATTAATGTGATCCAATGACATGGACGTTTTCAACCACCCTTAGTGTTACCGTATAGGTTGTCTACAAGGAGGATTTGTCGATGGGTTAAGTACCTTCTCCGGTACTCGGTACCTAAGGTTTCCGTTTTGTTAGTCTTTGTACGAGTTCTTCTAAGGTAAACAACCGATTTTGTTTAAATTTTTGTCATACAAATGGTATCGTACACACTAATTTGAATACATCCCTCATACATATATATAAATATTTAGGTATAAATAAGTGAAAAACGGGGATGAAGGTTTTTCCTAACTTTCCTATTAATTACTAGATTTTAGGTAATATACAACTTTCTGTGTTCAATTCTTGTGTACCTATTTGTTGTCTCGGATTTAAATAGATATTTGAGGACCTGTAGTACCATTTTGTTTGTATTATACATATAACATAAAAATTTTAAACAGTTTATTATAGGGTTTGATTTTTGTACATATTATATGTATATACATTGTAGAAATTATACTGTCTCTTTTTTCGGTCTTTTGTTTAGGAAAGGACAATTGTCGGTGTACGAAATTTAGTAAAAAGTTTATTGTTAGTAAATAGTCTGACATCTTTCCCAGAAAAAAAGGGAACACTTTTCAGGTCTTTAATTCTCTTTTAAAATTTTACATTTGAGGAATTTTGATGTTTTTACTTAAGATAAGAATTTGAATATTATTGTCGAAAGGAAACTTTTATAGATCTGAGAAACATTGATTTAGTTTTGATTTTATATAAATATGTAAATTCGTCGGATTTTTGTTACCTTTTTCCCTCCGTCCGCTTTATAATTCTCTTCCATCTAAATCCATCATAAACGTTAATTTTATTTTTTCCTGGGTAATTTACTTTTCTTTTACCTTCCTACTCAGTGAGTTATGGTGGGACGTAAGAATGTTCTACCTATCATAAGGTGTAAGAGACACGACGATGACGTGTATGATGTATCAATCCACACATGCACGTACTTACTTATGTGTAAAAAGGTTGTGATTGTTCACCAAGTAAGCTAATCTTAAAATCAAATTTTTTTTTTTTTCAACTTAGGGTATTACCTTTTTACCCATATTACGGGATAAAAACCATGTGACCACCACCACCAAATCAGTGATTCAATTCAGACTGAGAGTTCTGGGGTACCTGACCTCGAGCGGTCCGAGGAGACAGGTACCCTAAAGGGTCCGTTCTTATACCTCACCCAACGGTAAAGGAAGAGGTCCCCTAGCAGGGGTTGGTCCCTAGTTTGGGTGTGGAGGACGTAACGTCCGTCAGAGGACGTAACGTTCACCCAAGAAATGACGGTGGTCCCTTCGGGTGAAAACCATATAACACACAATAGTCAATGTATTTATTATGTCATGGACGAGTTAAATCTTTGTGATCTTTTTCTATACTAATCTAAGTAACACTCATGGTAATGGTAAGTGTCGACAAATTTCATACAAGTTTGAAGTACATTATATACAATAGTGTTTATAAATCAGAAAATGGTTTTACCCTACTATGTATTACAAGACGTTTGAAAGATTATGTGATATTCGAATAATTACATTAAGATTTAGTAAACATTTATGGTTTACCGTAATAATAGTATAAATACTTTAAAATTAATCGACTAAAGGATAAACACATAAATCTAAGGAATATAAAAAGGAGACACTATTTGTTTTGGTCTTATTCATAACTCAAGAGACTACTAATATAATTTATAGAAACTAGTAGACCCAAGTTGGAACCACTTTATAAAACGGTATCCCGATAGATAATTACTAAGTGTCAAAACAAAACGATAATTATATTCACATTACATGAGTACAACACAGAACGATTTAGAAGAGGCAGATGGATTTCCAGTTCTTCCATAAAATGTAATAGGAGATTTCGAAAACAAAAAAAACGTGAAACGAAAATCCAGATATTAGGTTTATATCAACTAAAAATATTCTTGTCAAGTTAAATTCAAAAAGTATACTTGTGAGTTGATAAATGGTTAATGACTTTTAGATTTGGTAAGGGGTAATGACATGATAAAAACAGTATTTAGTCCGTAAGACTATGGACGAAAAAATTGAGTACAAGGTAACCGGATAGATAAAAAAGTTTATCAAAGAAAATGGGTGTAAAGGAGGAAAGAAAGACCCTGAGGTCATTTTGTGTTTACTCTAAAGAGACATAGAAAATACTCAGAATAGGAAGACATGTCATAAAGGAGATAAAAAGGAGAAGTTCGAAGATGAAAGTATCGAAAGAGACTTGATATAAAAGGTCGAGTGATTACGAGTGCAGAGTAAACAGATTAGACAATTTGAACATGTGACTCATTTAAAGTCCATAAAATAAAAGACTAGGTTTTTGTACAGATTTTGCTTTTTTTTCGGACAGGTCAATAAAAAGTTGAGACGGAACAGCGAAAAAATATAATTATCGAAGGTCGAAGGGTGGTAATAAATGATAGAAACGAAAACAAAAATGATAGAAACGAAAACAAAAAGTTGAACGATTTATTCATACTACCGAAAGACACAAACTATTAAGGTTATTTGGTTCTGTAAGACCAGACGGATAACGGACGACCAAGACAACGAGGAACGAGAACTACGGTACACTCACTCACTCCCCCCTCCCGCCTCTCTCTTAGACCAATATAAATACTCAACTTGTAACATACGTTTTTTTTATAATATACTGATTAAAGTCTCGATCCTATTAATATGGAAGAGGTTCTCCTAAAAACAAAGAAGATCCCCCGACACCCGTGATTGTCAAATATATAGAATTAGGTCCACATACTGATTGTCCTATGTCATAGTCCTACGTTTAAGTAATCTCCCATATTACATAAATAATTTTTTATGTAAAGATGATATTTGTGGTTGGTGAAGAATATGTTGAATACAGGTTCTCTTAAATGTATGAAAAATATGAATCCAATTATTGATATAGTCATTCTTTTTAGTGAGAAAATACTGTATCGAATGTTAAATTTTCGATGTTGTTAAGAGTGTTGATAATGATGTCGTTAAAGTTACCGACAAAAATTTGTAATGAACAAATTGAGAATCCAAATTATCCATTAGTAGGATAGATGTTTATAACTATTAAAGTAATAAAAGAAAAGTTGAAGATATGGAAGATAACGTATATAACAAGGTAATATTATCCTTTATGAAACTAGTTAATTTGGGAATAGGTGTATTTTCATCTACCCCTTGAAAATCTATACCTACCGATTGACATGATGTGGTATTTATATTCCCTGAGGTCATTGACGTTTAAAACCATAAGTCTCCTCCATGACCTTGGTTAGGTAACATCTATGGATTCCTAGTGACATGTAAGTTTAATACAGTCGGTAAATGAATTTATTAATGACCAACCCCCCCCCCAGTTTTACCACCTCCTCATCCTGTCCTTCGAGTGGAAGGGATTGTTTTTGTAATTTTTGTGTAGATGCTCACCTTACTGACTGTGTCTTGTAGATGACTTTCGGTCGTCTTCTGGCGTCNTTCCTAGTGACATGTAAGTTTAATACAGTCGGTAAATGAATTTATTAATGACCAACCCCCCCCCCAGTTTTACCACCTCCTCATCCTGTCCTTCGAGTGGAAGGGATTGTTTTTGTAATTTTTGTGTAGATGCTCACCTTACTGGCTGTGTCTTGTAGATGACTTTCGGTCGTCTTCTGGCGTCTGAAGAGTCTCCCGTTCTTTTGGAGGCGCATTGACCCATCCTGTTTTCCTTTTTTCTTTGTCTGCTTCGGACGTGGGTCCCTCCTCGACACCTCCGTTCAAAGGGTGTGGGACCCGTCAGGGAGTGACCGTGCCTCTAGTCGGATCTACCTCCCCTCGAAGTCTCCGATCCTTATCTCGTGTCGTAAACACCTCCCGTTTTGTCTCATTGCACTTGTCTTCCAACCGTGACGGTGAGACGTGAGGGGGCGGATTCTATGAGTATACAACCACTTCAACCCCGGATCCGTGATTTCATGTCCGAAGTCTCCAGTCTGGGTCCCTCTCCTGTTCCCAACCGACGTACCTCTGTCGGACTTCTCCGACCTACCATCGTTGTCTCGTCCATGAGACTTCTTCGACCCCGACTACTCTCCATGGTTCACGGCAACAACTCCCCCACGTACCCTTCTCCCCACTCTCTTGGCATTCTCGGGGGAAGGGACACTGGTAAGCCGTTGTCCTGTGACGGGTGTCCTCAAGACCCCCGTCCGTGTGCAGCAACGCCGGTAGGATCCGGGGTCTCCACCGATACTTGACTGTGATGTTCTGGATTGTCGTCCACGGTCAGTGACGGTGGTGAGAGGACCCTCACACCTATCGTAGACGGGTGTCCTCTGGGTTCTCGTCACGGTTCGGGACGGGGACGACAGGGTCCTCACACGTCTGTCGGCGGTGGGGGTCCTCTGGGTTCTCGTCCACAGCTTCTGACGGGGGAGACAGGATTCACACGTGTTCCTGGAGACTTGGACGTGTGGTACATAGTTCCCCTATTGCCGGTCGTATGTGACTCCTTTCTCTATCTGTCGTAGGTTTGATTTTCGTCGGGGCTGAGACCTTTTCTACCGTCTCATCTTTCTGCACTCGAGTGGAGAAGAGTACTTCCCCGAAGGAACCACAGAGTCTACTATTTCTAGGACGGACGTCACATGTTCCGGTCCCGGTCTAAGGACCCAACCTTTCTAGGGGACCTCTTCCCTTACCTATAGGTGAGGTCATAAGTGTGGACCTCTTATAGTACCTGTCTCTTCAGATCGTCCGTTGTCTGGTGTCCCAACGTTTCTCAACCTGTACTGACTCGCTGATTGTGAAAGTGTAGAGTGCTTTTGTGGTTTTAGTGTTGACGACTTGTTAGTAGATGTTTTTGTGGTCTTGGATGGTTTTTTGTATAAAATGTTAGTTCAGTTTTTCTACCACCTCATCTTCCTGTACGTGAGTAGAGGACGTTCTTGTGGTTTTAGTGTTGATCGACGACTTGTTAGTAGCTGTCGTCTTACAACCTTGGGTGGTTTTTTTCTATGAGGTGTAGGTTCCCGTTTCCTCTTCGACGTCGTTCTGTCGTCCTCCTCGCGTTAGCACAAATTTCAGTTTGAAGTATGGGCAGTCTCTACGGACCTCCCGTGTTTCGTTTGGACACGTGTAGTTCCACGTCCCTTTCTTGTCACTAGGGGTGTTCTCTGACTAGGTCTGAACGGACACGCTCAGGTCCTCGGAGACCACCTCTGCACTCAACTGACTCCGGACGGCGTCCCAGTCCCTGTGACTGCCGTCGTCAAGACCCTCCGCACGGTACACCGTATTCCGAAGATTTCCTCTAGCGGTAATGGTGGTAATTGGGATGGTGTCAAATTCCGGTTTGATGTCCGTCCCTCGTGCCGGGGTGGGTACTCGTCTTTTGACCTAGTTTCTGAATGACTCGTCCCGGAACGGGTGGTCTCCTTCTGGGTCAAAAGAGGTGTCATTCAGGGAGGGTCGTCCTTCAAACGTGTCCGGAGAATGGGTGTAGATGGTCTCCCGTCTGTCTTACTTTTGGTTTTAGGGTCTTTTGATTTGTTTTATTAGTGTACCTAGTGTCGAAACAATTGAATTAATTTGATACTCGGTATATCACATCCTGGTGGGTTCTGGCTACCACCTCTCAAGACTGTTTTGCACCAGGTGACCTTCTCCCTTACCGTTTGGTGAAGTCGTAAGAGTAGAACTCTTGGGGTTCTTGTCATACTTTTCCGTTTTCCTATACCGTGACTTTCTATTTGGGGGGCCCAGTCATCCACAGGTTATACGATGACCTCTTCTCATCTTTTTATCGAGGTCTTCCTTACTTCTCCGACTCGGTTTGGTCTTTGCTTCGGGTCAACACCTATACAGACCACCACTTTCATTTCTTGTTATGACGTATCCTTGGACCTTACAATCCAGGTACTTAGTTCCACTTAACCTTCACCAGTTTGTCCTCTACCGTTCTCACTTGTAACTGTTAAATCGTTAGTAACGTGATTTTACCTACCTTTACCCACTTAAATTAAGTCTACTGATAACATAGATGATGACACCCGTTTTTAGGTAATCTTCTTTACCTCATCGGACGTCTCAGTTGTTTACTCAAGTATCACGTCATGACCCATGTGAGAGCTTTTACTGTCCTTTTAGAGTCAAGTAAAGGTTCCGTTTGGTTAGTTATAGTGTCATTAGGTTCAATTTCGGGGTTGGTGATTACGACTTCTTCGACTTGCCAAGATACTACTGGATGTTCTGAACGATCTTGATTGTGGTTTTTTTTTTTTTCTACAGGAAAAGTAGTATCTTCTGACCTTACGTTTTCGTCCTTCAGTTCTCTATAGACCTTATTGTCCGTTCAAACCAGAACCTCATGTTTTACTTCGTCCCGTGTCCAATTGTCTCGAGACGGTTCTCTTGCGTGCCCAGTATCGTTTGTGGGAGAAGGTTGTTGTGTTGTCTTCTGAGATGTGTACCTGTAGTGGTCTACCAGTTATGACTTTAATCTGACTAATATAAGAAACATCGAATCCACCTCTTCGAGATATGCCAGTCGTTTTTGTTCTAGTCCTCGAATGACACCGAGTCTAGTACTTGAGGCATAACGTTTTAAGTCCGAATTTGACTTCTTTCATCACTTTTGGTGATTCGGTAAGTCAATATTCGATTTAGTCTAGGGAATACTAATATATCACCTACACTGTTTATCTACGTTCCCTAGTCTAGACTATATACTCCCGGTCTTCTGGATACCTGTCTCCGACGTTGTGGTATTTACTCCGTCACTGGTTTTAGTGGGGGTTCTTTTTTTACGTTTTTTCGTTTTGGCAACAGACTACTCCGGAATGTTTATCGATTCTTTTCTTTTCTTCGTTTCCGTTCCCTCTTTTCCTCTCTATTTGGGTAGACTTACATCTCAATGTTTCTTGTCGTTCCTTTCGATTTTTTTTGGAATTCACTTCTTACGTTTCTTTGTCTCCTTTTGTTGTCTTACCCTTCCTGATCTTTAGCTAAGTTCTTTTAATCTCTATGGTTCTCTTGTAAATTACGTTTCTACCCGTGTTATTTCCTGTCTTTCTCATACCCTGGATTGTCTTCGTCTTCTATAAGTGTCATTCACCGTTCTTATGTGTCCTGTTGATATGTTTTTTCTAGAATTACTGAGTCTATTTGTGCTTCCACACTAGTGTGTAGATCTCGGTTTGTAAGACCTCACACTTGAGTTCACCCGGAATCCTTCGTAATGATACTTGTTTCGATCACCTCCACTACCTTAAGGTCGACTCGATAAAGTTTAGGAATTTCTACTATGACACTTTCACGACGTGAGTTATACGGTCGTTTAAACCTTTTGAGTGGTCACCGGTGTCCTGACCTTTTCTAGTCAAGAGTAAGGTTAGGGTTTATTCCTGTTACGGTTACTTACAAGTTTGATGACGTGTTAACCCTTTCCTCATGTTGTTCCGACATATAACAGTAGGACGAATAGATTGAAGATACATCTCAAGTAGTACGTTTTATGATACGACCTACTTAGTGTTCGACCTTAGTTCTGACGACCCTTTTTATAGTCTATACGTCTATTGTGATAGGATTACCGTCTTTTCCTTTCTCCTTGATTTCTCGGAGAACTACTTCCACTTTCTCCTCTCGCTTTTTCGATCGACTTTTGAGTTGTAAGTTTTTTGAGTCTAGTACCGTAGACCAGGGTAGTGAAGTGCCATTTATCTACCCCTTTGTCACTGTTTGAAATAAAAGATCCAGAGGTTTTGGTGACGTCTACCACTGACGTCGGTCTGAAAACGAGGAACCTTCTTTTCGAGACTTTTTGGATCTGTCGTATAATTTTTCGTCTCTGTTGAGACTCTCTAACACTTCCTGTCCTTTCGGACCTTACGACGTCAGGTACAACACTAGGTGTGTCAGTTTCCGAAATCGTATCAGTTACGTCGTCTTCATCTACAAAAAGACCTTAAGAGAACGAAAAAGATACTGGGTCACCTGAAACCGTTAAACTAGAGACCTAGTAGACGGAAAAGATTTAGGTCGAACTTGTACACCGTTAAAAGTCATGTATATGAAGTCATGACAACTTCGGATCGGACTTCTTAAAACTCGTAATAAAACGATCGTACACTTTACTCACGTTGACAAATCATCAGACTTGTAAGAGACCGTGACGGAAAGAAACCCTAACTATACTTATAGCTGGAAAAGGATCTGTCGTATAATTTTTCGTCTCTGTAGTGAAACGACTTTTTCCAGACATATCAGTTTCGATACCAAAAAGGTCATCAGTACATTTCTACACTCTAAACCTGGTATTTCTTTCGACTCGTGGTTTCTTGACTAAGAACATTTGACACCACGACCTCTTCTGAGAACTCTCAAGGTACCTGACGTGCCTCTAGTTCGGTCAATTAAGATTTCCTTTAGTTGGGACTTATAAGTGACCTTCCTGACTACGATTTCGAGATTATGAGACCGGTGGACTACATTTCTCAACTGAGTGACGTTTTGTGGGACTACACCCCTACAACCCCTTCTGACTTACGTCCTCCTCTTCCCTTACTGTCTCCTACTCCACCAACCTACCATAATAACTGAGTTGCCTGTACTTAAACTCGTTTGAGTCCCTTTGTCACTTCCTGTCCCTTCGGACCGCACGACATCAGGTACCCCACCGTTTCTCAGTCTATATTGGTTGACTTGTTGTTGTTAGTGTCAGTTTCTTTTTGGGTGTTTATTCTACTATACTCCCCACGAAACACTGTATTAATTTAGGGTATGGGTCACTCATCTGTTAGGTGTTTGACCTTATTAATATAACGTCTTCAAGAGGGTATTCTGACTTTTAGGACTCGGGGTACAGTCGGAGGAATCAGACTCCCAGACTGTGACCCTACTCCTTGTGGGTCTCGTAAACCGGAACTTCCGGTCACCCCGAAGTCACGTCCTCGAGGTGTCCTCACCCCTTTGTCTCTAAGGTAAGAATCTTCCCAGTTATTCTTAGGTACATATGACTCTGGCTCATGTTTCGTCATTGAGGTGTCCTCGTACCCGACCTGGATACACGTTCAGAACCTCCTAGATGATCCCTACACCCCCGGCCGACACCAAGTTTCTCAGTCTCCCGTTCTTGTGACCACCGTCTCCGGGGTCTCTTATAACTAGTCGTACCCGAGAGGGTCTCCGACGGTCAAATCGTAGTTTTGGACTAGACTCACGACCTTACGGAGTTCGGTTTGTTGGTCGTCCTGTCATCGTGTCGGGGTGGGTAATTGTCTGTCCGACGGATCTCGACACGATTCGAGTGTCAGTGGAGATTTGTGTGGGGAACTGTGTTAGGGTGCTTACCTATGTCTTGTTCTGGGTTTATATACGATGTTCTCAGTACCTTGTGTTCTCTGTACGATGTATGTTCTCTGTGTGATGTTCCTTGTGTGTGTCTGACCTTGACTACTCTACCTGTTTCCATAAGGTGTGTTTACCTTTAGTCTCAACCTCCCCATTGTGAGCAATGTCTGAAATTTTATTTCTGACAATGTTCCCTGTTTCTTCCTGTAATGTATTGCTAGGTTCCTGGTTAAGTTCCTCTATGTTGTTAACGTTTATATTCACATGGGTTACTTCCTCGGCGAGTTGTATATTTCGTTTACGATTGCCAGTAATTTTCTCTTTGACTGTCATTGTGTCATTATAACCTCCTGAATTTGTAGGGTGAAAGTAGTCGCCTGTCTAGTAGGTGTTTCCCTTATGTCCGAAATTTACTGAGTAGTGTGGTTTACTGAATTAACTATAAATGTCTAGTAAAGTAGGTTTTTATTGTCTTGTGTGTAAGAAGAGTTCACATGTACCTTGTAAGAGAGGTCTTAACTAGTGTACGACTCGGACAGTGTTTCGTTCGTATCCATTTAAATTCTTGTGACTTTAGTATGGTTCGTAGAAAAGGTTTGTGTTTCGATACTCTAATCTGTTCTCCTTCTCCATTTTTTGTGTTTGTACACCTCCGATTTGTCATACGATGATTTTACCTAGTGACTTCCTTCTTCTCTTATAGTTTTTATACGGGTCTCTGTTTACTGTTACTTTCGTACTGGTGGGTCTTGGATACCTTACATCGTTTTCGTTAAGATTCTTACTTCAAATGTCCCTATGTTAGACTGGTGTCGTTAGTTCTTTTAAGAGTTTATTTGTTCGATTAAAATGTAGATTCCGTTGATTTCGTTCTTGTTTGTTTTGGGTTTCAATCAACTTCTTTTGGATTTATAGTCTCGTCTTTATTTACTTTGTCACTGATTTTGGACCAAGAGACTTTGTCTTCTTTTTTTTACTATTTGAAAATCGGTCTGAGTAGTGCTTTTTTCCCCTCTTCCGAGTTTAGTCATTTTAATCTTTATCCTTTCATTGTTGACTGTGATTTCTTTATGTTTCTATTCTCTAATGATTTTTTGTTATATTTGTTGATATACGGTTATTTTACCTGTTAGACCTTCTTCACCTGTTTAAGTATCTTTCCATGTTGACGGTTCCTGACTTAGTTTCTGCTGAGATGTGTACCTGTTGTCTTCCAGTTATGTCTTTAGTCTGACTAATGTAAGAAACGTCGACTTCTACCTCTTCGAGATCAGTGGTTTTTGTTCTGGTCGTTGACTGACGCCGAGTGAAGTACTTTAGGAATGATGTTTTAAGTCTGATTTTAACTTCTTTTATCCCTTTTGGTGATCCGATAAGTCTATACTGGACTTAGTTTAGGGAATGCTAATATGTCACCTTCACTGTTTAACTAAGTTCCCTAATCTAGACTTTCTATCTCACGGACTTCTTAACAACATGTCCTCCGTCACCGGTTTTCGTAAGGGTTCTTTTTCTTTATGTTCCTTTAGTGACATCTACCACTGACGTCGGTACTCTAATTTTCTTCGAACGAGGAACCTACTTTTCGATACTGTTTGGATCTGTCGTATGATTTTTCGTCTCTGTAAACGGTTATTTCCAGGTAGATCGGTTTCGATACAAAAAGGTTATCAGTACATACCCACACTCTGAACCCGGTATTGTTTTCGACTTACGGTTTCTTGATTACAAAAACTTGACACCACAACCTCTTTTGAGAACTCTCAGGGAATCTGACGTTCCTCTAGTTTGGTCAGTCAGGATTTCCTTTAATCAGGGCTTATAAGTAACCTTCCTGACTACGACTTCGAGGTTATGAAACCGGTGGACTACGTTTCTCGACTGAGTAACCTTTTCTGGGACTACGACCCTTTCTAATTTCCGTCCTCCTCTTTCCCTACTGTCTCCTACTCTACCAACCTACCGTAGTGGCTGACCTACTTGTACTCAAACTCGTTCGAGACCCTCAACCCGCTACCTGTCCCTTCGGACCACACTACGTCAGGTACCCCAGTTTCTCAGTCTGTGTTGACTCGCTGACTTGACTCCGTCGGAATGTTTATCGACTCTTTGCTTCTCTTCGATTTCCGTTTCCTCTTTTCCTTTCTGTATAGGTAGACTTAAGTCTCAAGGTTTCTTATGGTTCCTCCCTATTCCTTCGGGAGGATTCATTTTCTTTATCTCCTTTTGTTGTCTCGACTTTCTGATCTCTAGCGAAGTTCTTTTAGTCTCTATGGTTCTCTTGTAAAGTACGTTTCTACCCGTGTTATTTCCTGTCTTTGTCATTCCTGTATTGTCTTCGTCTTCTCTAATTCTTCTCCACCGTTCTTATGTGTCCTCTTGATATGTTTTTTTTAGAATTATTAAATCTATTCATTCTGTCACACTAGGGAGTGGATCTAGGTCTGTAGGACCTCACACTTCAGTTCACCCGGAGTCCTTCGTAATGATGTTTGTTTCGATCACCTCCACTACCTTAAGGTCGACTCGATAAAGTTTAGGATTTTCTGCTACGACAATTTTCACGACGTGAGTTATACGGTCGTTTAAACCTCTTGAGTCGTCACCGGTGTCCTCACCTTTTCTGGTGAGACGTCAAAAGTAAGGTTAGGGTTTCTTCCCGTCACGGTTTCCTAAAAGTTTGATCACGTGTTGACATGAGTAAAGTGTACGATCTTTCCATTACGAGTTTTAGGACGTCCAAGTCGAAGTGGTCGTACACTTGCCTCTCGAAGGTCTACATGTTCGACCCAAATGTTTTCCGTCTCCTTGGTCTCTAGTTTAACGTTTGTAGGTGACCTAGTATCTTTTGCTTTCCCTTAAGGTCTTTTTGTAGGTGAAGACGAAGTGACTGATACGATTTCGGAAACTGACAAACACCTTTTGAGAATTTCTCTACTCTTATGGTCTGGTAAAATGGACGGAGGACTCTTTGGTCATACGTCCAGTTCTTCGTCAACTTTACTTGTACCTTGTTACCTGACCAAGTTTTGACCCTTTCCTCATGTAGTTCCGACATATGACAGGGGGACGAATAAATTGAATATACATATAGTCCGTTTTACGTCCCGATCTACTTCGTGTTCGACCTTAGTTCTAACCACCCTCTTTATAGTTATTGGAGTGTATACGTCTACTGTGGTAGGATTACCGTCTTTCGTTTCTTGATTTCTCGGAGAACTACTCCCACTTTCTTCCCTCACTTTTTTCGACCGAATTTTGAGTTGTAAGTGTGTTACTTCTAGTTCCGTGGACGGTGAAGTACCGTTTATCTATCCCTTTGTTACCTGTGTTACTGTCTGAAATAAAAGAACCCGGGGTTTTGGTGACGTCTACCACTGACGTCGGTACTTTAATTTCCTCCGAACGAGGAACCTTCTTTTCGATACTGTTTTGATCTGTTGTAATTTTTCGTCTCTACAGTGAAACGGTTGTTTTCCAGACATGTTTCCATGAAAAAAAGGTTATCAGTACATACCTACACTCTCAACCTGGTATTCCTTCCTACTCACGACTTCTTAACTACGAGTTCGACACCATAACCTCTTATGAGGACTCTCAGGGAACCTAACGTTCCTCTAGTTTGGTCAGCTAGGATTTCCTTTAGTTGGGACTGATAAGTAACCTTCCTGACTATGATTTCGACCTGGAGGTTATGAAACCAGTGGACTACGTTTCTCAGTTGAGTAACCTTTTCTGGGACTACGACCATTTCTGACTCCCGTCCTCTTCCCCGTTGTTACCTAATCTACCAACCTACTGTAGTAACTGAGTAACATGTACTTAAACTCGTTTGAGACCCTCTGTTTCGTCCTGTCCTCTCGGACCGTACGACGTCAGGTACCCCAGCGTTTCTCTGTACTGATTTACTGACTTGTTGTTGTTTTTGTCTTTTTAGTGACCATGACTTTGACTTTGTTACTAAATTTTTGAAGTTTGATTGTTTTCATGTCCTGGTCTACCGAAGTGTCTACTTATGATAGTTTGGTAATCTCTTCTCAATTGTGGATGAGAAGACTTTCTGAAAAGTTTTTTGACGTCTCCTTCCTTGTAAGGGTTCGAGTAAGATGCTCCCCTCGTAGTGGCACTGTCTTTTTGGTCTGTTTCTATGGTGTTTTTTTCTTTTAATGTCAGTAGTAGTGACTACTTCTATCTCCGTTTTTATGAGTTGTTTAAGATCGTTTGGTTTACGTTGTCATGTAATTGTCCCGATATGTAGTACTAGTTCACCCTAAATAGGGTCCTTACGTTCCTAAGAAGTTGTAGGTGTTTAGTTAGTCACACTATGTGGTGTAGTTGTTTGACTGTTTATTTTTGGTATACTAGAAGTGTTCTCTACGTCTTTTTCGTAAACTATTATAAGTTGTGGGTAAATACTATTTTTGAGAGGTCTTTCACCCGTATCTGCCTGAATGGAGTTGTATTACGATATATGAGTGATCGTAATATTTCGTTCTTTTATATCCTTTCGTAATTCTATGAACTTTTACTCCCGTTGGTGTTTAGTTTTTGCATTGTTGTCAAAGTGTTTTTGGATTTTCTTCTCCTTGTGTTCGTATTCTATTTTCCTTTAGTAGTTTAGTGTTCTTCTTTTTGTTTTGTCTTTTCTTTGTTCCTTTTTTGTTTTTTAGTAGACCCTTTGTTCCAAACTCTACCGTTATTTATGTATCCACAGTTACTTTCTTTCAGTGATTGTTTCATATTCAGCGAGTCAACGCAGCCTAAGAAACGCTGGGGTGCCTTATATGTCAGGTACCTTAAGACGTCCTGTCTTATTACCTCACCCATCGACAAGGGTAGAGGTCCCCTAGAAGGGTTGGGTCCCTAGTTTGGGTCCAGAGGACGTTCCGTCCGCCTAAGAAATGGTCGACTCGGTGGTCCCCTTCGTAAGTCAAGTCAAGTCAAGTCAGCGAGTCAACACAGGCTGAGAAACGTTGTGGTACTTACCGTCGTGCGGTCCCGAGGGACAGATATACATAGTCATTAATGGAATTTACAGTTGCCTGACTTACGACGTTACTTTTCTGTGTTTCACCGTCTGACCCATTTTTTTTATTTTGTTCTCGGATGTTATGACGACGGATGTTCTCTGGGAGAAATCACATTTCCTGTGTGTATCTAACTTTCACTCCCCTAACCTTTTTTATAAAGTACGTTTGTCTTTACTGTTCTTTTACCCTTAACTTTTTGAGTATAGTCTGTTTTATCTAAAATTTCATTTCTGCTATATCCTTCTATTTCTTCCTGTGATATATTACTGTTTTCCTAGTCATGTTTTCACCTGTGGTGTGAGTCGTTGACAATACGTGGAGTATGTCCTCGTGGGTTTCTGTATTTTGTTTACGTAAAAAAAATTCCGAAGGGTCCACCGAGTCACCATTTCTTAGGCGGACGGTTCGTCCTCTGTGTCCAAACCACCTCTTCTAGGGGACCTCTTCCTTTATCCTTGGGTAATGTCATAATAACGGACCCTGTAGGGTACCTGTCTCTGCGAACCGTCCTATGGGAGACCGTCCCCAGAGTCTTTTCGACCTGTGTCGAATCACTGATTTGTTGTTCTTGTTACGACCTGTATTTCCCTCTTTGACTCCCCTTGTGTTATTATCGTCTTCTGAATTGTGGGGTGAGTGTAGAAGATCAGTTTCTTAATTATCCGTTTTCTCTAGGATTTACTATTTCATCTTGACAATCTGACTGTAAAGTAGGTTTCCATTGTCTTATATTAACAAGAAAAATTAGCGTGTACCTTGAAAGAGATCCTGACTGGTGTATGATCCCGTGTTTTGATTGGAACTATTTAAATTCTCATGTCTTTAATGAAGTTCGTAAAAGAGACTGGTGTTACCATACTTTGATCTTTAGTTGGTATCCCCTTTTTACTCCTTTTTCGTTAATGTACCTCTGATTTATTTTTCAATGATTTTCTTTTGTTCAGTTGTTCCTTTAGTTTTACCTTTAAATTTTTATGGAACTCTGTTTACTGTTACTTTTGTGTTGGTAGTTTTTTCTTTTTGGTTTGATACCCTGTGTCGTTCTCGTCAAGAATCTTCCTTCCAAACATCCTTATGTTTGAAAGTAGATTTTTGTTCTTTTTGGAGTTTACTTGTTGTATTGGATACTGGTTTTTCTTAATCTTTTTGTTCTTCTTTGTTTTGGATTTCAGTCGTTCTTCTTCCTTTATTACATTTTCTAAAAAAATTTATCCTTTTTTAGTTCCGAAGAACGATTATAGACCTTGTTCCCACGGGGTTTACCTAATTTCTAAATTTACAATCAGACCGTTGGGTGAGGTCACAAGAACGGACCTCTTAGGGTCCCTGCCCCCCCGCACCACCCGACGGCAGAGACCCCAGCGTGTCTCAGCCTGTGCGGACTGCGCTGAGTCGTCGTCGTCGACCTGCGATATTTTGAGGATATTCTTTTACGTCCGTCTTGAGAGAAACTGTATTTAGTGTCGTTATAAAAAACCTAGGTGAAGAATTCTCGTTACTTTTCTTTTTGTTTCTATTTGTTTACCATGGATTAATTTGAATTTTCAAAACGTGTCGCTCCCTTTGGCATTTGTTTTGTTTTTCTGTTGGATCCTCTTTTATAAACGTTTGATGCAATGGTTGCATCAAAAAGATCATCAGTACATGTCTACACTTTCAACCTAGTATTTCTTCCGACTCACGACTTCTTAACTACGAAAGTTAACACCACGATCTCTTCTGAGAACTCTCTCAGGGAACCTGATGTTTCTCTAGCTTGATCAGTTAGGATTTCCTTTAGTTGGGACTTATCAGTGACTTCCTGACTACGACTTCGACTTCGAGGTTATAAAACCAGTGGACTACACTGTTCGACTGAGTGACCTTTTCTGGGACTACGACCCTTTCTGATTCCCGTCTGTTTCTTCTCCCGTTATCTTCTACTCTACCAATCTGTCGTAGTGACTGAGTTACCTGTACTTAAACTCGTTTGAGAACCTCTGTCACGTCCTGTCCTCTCGGACCGTACGACGCCAGGTACCCCAACGTTTCTCAGTCTGTACTGAATCACTGACTTGTTGTTACACTGGTTGTCCCTTAATTAAAGGTTTTATTTGTACGAGAACCTAACCCTCTTAATTATAACAATTTTACTTTATGATAGGTTTCGTTAGATATCTAAATTCCGTTAGGAGTAGTTTAATGGGTACTGTAAAAAAAGTATGTTCCTCTTGTTTCTTAGACTTTTAAATGTACCTTTGTACCTTCTGGGTCTTTATGATCTCGTTAGGAACCATCCCCTCTCCTGCCCTTCGTCCTCCATAATGAGAGAGTCTAAAGTCTATGTTTCCGTGTCATTAATTTTGTCACATCATAACCATGTTTTGGTCAGTACACCTAGTTACCTTGTCTAGTCTCTCAGAGCTTTATTGAGCATGTGGATACCAGTTAATAAGAAACTGTTTCCTACGTTCTTATATTTTATCCTTTTTCAGAGAAGTCGTTCACCGTGACCCTTTCAACCTGTCGACGTACATTTAATTACGTTAATTTGTGTAGTAGTATGGTACGTGTTTTCATTAGAGTTTTACCGAATTTCTGAATTTGTATTGTGTACTGTGGTATTTTAAAGAGTCTTTTTTTCGTATCCGTTTTGTAAGGGACTGTATTTTGCACGGTTATAAAAGAATCCAGTCGGAGGGTTCCGTTATCTTTAATTTTGTTTTTATTTGTTTACCCTGGATTGGGGGTTCGAAAACGTGTCGTTTCCTTTGGTATTTTTTTTTCTTTTCTTTTCTTTTCTATTGGATATCTTGCCCTCTTTTATAAACGTTTACTACACGATTTGTTCCCAAATTAGAGATTTTTTATGTTGAGTTGTTATTTTTAGCGTTTGGTTAGTTTTTTACTCGTCTTGAGTTGTCTGTAAAGAGGTTTCTTCTGTATGTCTACTGGTCGTCTGTGTAATTTTCTACGAGTTGTAGTGATTAATAATCTCTTTATTTTTTAATTTTGATCTTACTCCAGGACCATGGTGGAGTATGGTCAGTCTACTGATCGTAATCTTTCAGATGGTTATTGTTTACACTCTCCTACACCTTTTTCCCTTGAGAGGATGAGACACCCACTCTTGTATTTGATCACGTGGAAAATACCGTTCATCACACCTCCCAGGAGTGTTTTCCTCATAATGGTATACTAGGTCGGTAGAGTGTGGACCCGTATATGGGTCTGTTTTGATATTAAGTTTTTCTGTGTACGTGGGGAATACATGTGTCGTCGTGATAAGTATTGTCCGTTTTGTACCTTTGTCAGATTTACAGTGACTGGCTACTTAACTATTTCTACATCATGTATGAATATGTGTGTTACCCCATGATGAGTCGATATTTTTTCTTACTTTATTATGCTAAACGTCATTGTAACCACGTTCATCTCTATCGTGTTACTCACTGTATTCAGTCTTTCTCTTTCTGTTTATGGTATACTAAAGTGAATGTACACCTTAGGTTTTATACCGTGTTTGCTTGGATAGATGTTTTGTCTTTGTCTGAGTGTCTGTATGTCTTGTCTAAACATCAACGGTTCCCGCTCCACCCACCCTCTCCCCTCTTCCTGTCCTGCAAACCCTAATCGTCTACATTTGGGAATATGTTTCCTTTTCATGTTTGTTGTTGTAGGATGACATATCGTGTCCCTTGACATGAGTTATAGGACACTATTTGCTATTACCTTTTCTTATAAAATTTTTCTTACTGACATGTACATATTGACTCAGTGAGACCATTTTTAGTACTGTGATATTTAGTTGATATGAAGTTAATTTGTTTTAATTTAATTAAAAATTTTTCTATTGTAAATGTCTATGTTCAATCGTTGTCTGACGTTTATGTAGGTTTCCCGGTTTTATTTAGATCCTACAAAATAGGCGAACGGTGTAAGTCTTTCAAAGTTAAAGTGACCGAACGTTGGGAAATATGATATCGGAGTTGGACTCTCAGTAAACACTGAAACCTCATGTGGAATATAAAATTTGTTGAGGGACATTGTTTAATGAACTGGTTTTGATCATTCATACCTATAAGTAGAAGGAAACGAAGATGTTTGGTGGGATTCGAGTGATAGTTTGTACTTCTGTATCAGGTTTAAAGTTTCGTCTATATTCGACTCTTTTTATCGTTTGGTCATTTGTTGAAGTTATAGGAAAGTCATTTTCATCAATGATTAATAAGAGATAAGTAGACCCGAAAGTTCAGTACCAGTTATCTGAGTTATAGGATTTTTAAAGAGTCGATTATCCTTGTTTTAGATAAATAAATTACAACCTTAAAGTAAAAATTTTTGTACCGTAAATGTATTCTGTATACTGACAACAAACCATCTTTATAAACAAATATTCAGTGTAATTCATTTGGTCCAAACCCTTTACAATATATATGTTCAGATTAATTCTTTGTTTTATATATTTACATACGATGTTTTGTTATACATTTGTCTCTATTACAAGAAGTTAAATTCTATGGGTATAAATTCTTTGTTATCCGTTGAAAGTCATAAGGACGGTCCTTTTAGGGTACCTGTCTCCTCGGACCTCCCGATCAGGTACCCCAGTGTTTCCCCAGTGTACTGACTTCGTTGACTCGTACCGTCGTGTCGTCCGTTGGAGGTTTGAGACGAATCAAGTCTTTGAAGTTCTTGTAATCTTTCGATGAATTGTCAAAATTTCGTCCCTAAAGAAATACATCTCCGTTACCCCACATCACCCTTCCTGAGTTCCAAACAACCTCAATTCTGACACCAAGTAAGGATTGAATGAGTGGTAGAGACACATGTACTTGTTTAATTAATTCGAAAAGTCAGACTTATATATATTCTCCCTATAAAATACTCGAATAAGGTGTCTAGTCTTTATCCACTTTATGCAGATCGTATCATTTTACCATCGACATTAAATTTTAAAAATTTAACGTTACTCTAGAAATACTCGTTTTGTCTTTAAATTTACTGTTATGGGAAAAGTTGATTTAACTGGTGACGATAAATCGTCTGACTCAATTCCGGGATCATCTATGTAATCGTTTTGTTTAAAAAAAACTCATCGGCGTTCTCTACAGTTTTTACCTTTAAAAACATCTGGTGTAGAACTCTTTCCGTTTTGTGACCATACCCTTAGTTTCAACCTGTCCCACAACGTAGAGTTAAGAGGGTTACCCATTTTGTCTTCAATGTAATTTAGTAAACGAGTAAAAATTAAGATTTCTATGTACCTTGATTCATTTCGCCAAGTCTCACTTTCGACACTTCCGTCTAACGGACCTAAAGGATTAGAGATTTGTACAAAGAAGAGATGTTTTACCCTTATTATTACTATAGATAGAGTCTACAAGAGAGAACGGTAGAAGACGAACTGGTACAGGTTAAATGGGACTAAGTGTCTGGATTGTAAGGTCTAAGGACAGAATCCTTAGTCACTTGATTTCACCTACCCTTACCCCCTTAAATTAAGTCTACTCTTCTTTACCTTAACGGGAGTATCAGTTGTCTTCTCAGCTTTTACGACATAAACCCACGTTCGAGTTTTTACTATCTTATTAGACAAACAAAAGTTCCGTTTGGTGAGTCGTAGTGTCATTAGGTTTAGATAGGGGTTGGTGATTACGGTTTCTTCGGGTTCAACTTACCAAGATACTTCTAAAGTTCTGGAAGATCTTGATTGTGGTTTCTTTCTACAAGAAAAGTAGTGACCCCTAACCTTGTGTTTTCACCTTTCAGTTCTCTTGGACCTCATTGTCCTTTCAAACAAACTCATGTTTTACTTCGTCTCCTTTCCAATTCTCATAACGGTTCTCTTGGGTGACCAGTATCGTTTGTGGGAGAAGGTTGTTGTGTTCTCTACTGAGATGTGTACCTGTAGTGGTCTACCAGTTATGTCCTTAGTCTGACTAATGTAAGAAACGTCAACTTCTAAATTTTCAAGATATGTCGACTGTTTTAGTTCTGGACCTCGACTGACACCGAGTCTAGTACTCGACGAATAAGGTTTTAAGTCTGAATTTAACTTCTTTCATCCCTTTTGGTGATCCGGTAAGTCCATACTGGATTTAGTTTAGGGAATACTAATGTGTCACCTTCATTGTTTGTCTAAGTTCCCTAATCTAGACTATCTGTCTCACGGACTTCTTGATACATACCTGTCTCCAATCATTTCAACGTGTCCTCCACCACTGGTTTTGGTGGGTTCTTTTTCTTTACATTGTTCCATTTTACCAACAGACTCCGGAATGTTTATCGACTGTTTTCTTCTCTTCTATTTCTTTTTCCTCTTTTCTTTTCTGTATGGTTTGACTTATGTGTCAAAGTTTCGTCCCTCTCTGTTCTTTCGGAAGAATTCACTTGTTACGTTTCTTTATTTCCTTTTGTTATCTCACCCTTTCTGATCTCTAACGAAGTTCTTTTAGTCTCTATGGTTCTCTTGTAAAGTACGTTTCTAACCGTGTTATTTCCTGTCTTTACCATACCTGGATTGTCTTCGTCTTCTCTAATTCTTCCATGTGTTAAAGTATTTTCTTGATATGTTTTTTCCAGAATTACTGGGTATATTGGTAGTACCAAACCAGTGAGTGGATCTCTGTCTATAGGACCTCATATTTCACCCGGAATTCTTCGTAATGATGATTGTTTTCGATCACGTTATGACATGTATCTTTTGTGATTTCTGTGATAGTCTTTTAATGAACTTGATTAGACACTTAGATCATTTCACCGTCCTATATTTTAGTTAAGTGTCTTTAGTGAACGTAAGGATATATGATTGTTACTTCTCAGTCTTTCTCTTTAATTCCTTAGTTAGGGTAAATGGTGACGTTTGATTTTCTTATTTTATGGATCCGTATTTGGGATGGATTCCTCTGTTTTCGCGTTATAAGTTTTTTGATATCCTGTGACTACTTTCTTCAGTTTCTACTGTATTTGTCTACCTCTCTATATGGAGGACCCAACCTTCTTAGTTATAACACTTTTACCGACGTTAGGGATAGTTTAATGGTTACCGTAAAAAGTGTCTTGTTTTTTGAAGTGTTAAACATACCTTTACGTTTTCAGGGGTTCCTCGGTTTCGTTAGACCTCTTTCTTATCTCGACTTCCTTAGTTGAATGGACTGAAGTTTGATATGATGTTTCGATGTCAGTAGTTCTGTCATACCATGACCGTGTTTTTGTCTTCATATCTGGTTACCTTACTCTATCTTCGGGTATCTATTTGAGTGCGTACATACCCGTGGACTAGAAACTCTTTCCTCCGTTCTTTTATGTGACCCTTTTTTTAGAGAAGTTATTCACCACGACCTTCTTGACCTGTTGATGTACGTTTTCTTACTTTAATCTTATGACGAATTATGGTATGTGTTTCTATTTGAGATTTATCTGATTTCTGGATTTTACATTCTGGTCTTTGATATTTTGAGAATCTTCTTTTCTGTCCGTCCTGTGACATACTGTATTTAGTATCGTTCTATGAAATACTGAGTGGAGGACGACGATGACGATTCAGGGAAGTCAGTACAGACTGAGACCCGCTGGGGTGTCTGCCGTCGGACGGTGCGAGGGGGCAGGGACCCTAAGAGGTCCGTTCTTGTGACCTCACCCAACGGTAAAGGAAGAGGTTACGTACTTTCACTTTCACTTCAGTGAGTCACAGGCTGAGAATCACTGGGGCACCTGACATCGGGTGGTCCGAGGAGACAGGTACCCTAAAAGGTCGGTTCTCATGACCTCACCCAACGGTAAAGGAAGAGGTCTGAGTGGAGGATCTTATTACCTTTATTTTTGTTTATGTCCCCCGGATTAATTTGAATTGACAAAAACGTGTCCTTTCCTTTGATATTTACTCCACTTTTCTGTTGGGAGTCTTACCCTCTTTTATTATCGTTTACTTTATTGACTGTTTCCTAATTAAAGGTTTTATGTGTTCGTCGAGTATGTTGAGTTATGATCTTTTTGTTTGTTGGGTTGGTTTTTCACCCGTTTTCTGGACCTGTCTGTAAAGAGGTTTCTTCTGTATGTCTGCCGATTATTCGTGTACTTCTCTACGAGTTGTAGTGAAGAATAATCTCTTCACGTTTAGTTTTGATGTTATTCCATAGTGGAGTGTGGTCTGTCTTACCGACATTAGTTTTTTAGGTGTTTGTTGTCAGACCTCTCACAAACCTCTTTTCCCTTAGGAGGATGTGACGACCACCCTTACATTTTACTATGTCGGTGATACCTTCTGTCATACCTCTAATGAATTTTTTTTTTTTCTTTTTTTGATCCTTATTTTGGTGGTATACTGGGTCGTTATGGCAAAGATCCGTATATGGGACTTCTTTGGTTTTGACTTTTTCTGTGTCCATGGCGTTACAAGTGACATCGAGATAAGTGTTATCGGTACTGTACCTCCGTTGGATCTACAGGTAGTTGTCTACTTACCTATTTCTTCGATACCACATGAGTGTGTGTGTGTGTTACCTGATGATGAGTCGGTATTTTTACTTGTGTAAACTCAGTCAAAATTACTTCACCTAATTGGATCTCGGATAATGTGTCTCACTTCAGTCTTTTTTTTATAGTATATCATTGTGTATATATACCTTGGATCTTCTTACCATGACTACTTACAAATGTCTCGTTGTTACCTCTGTGTCTGTATCTCTTGTGTGAATACTCGTTCCCACCCCCTCTTCTCCCCCTCCCACTTTATTTACCTCACATCGTACCTACGTATATGTGATGGTATACGTTTATGTCTCGATTACCCTTGAACGACATACTGAGTCTCTTGAGTTTGACCCCGAGAGATTATTGGATCTACCCAGTCTTACCCGCCCTTCACCCTCCCTATAAGTTTTCCCTCCCCTATATACATGTGGATACCAAATGAGTACACCGACTGTCTTTAGTTTGGTTATAGCATTTTATTAGTAGTTCATTTTCATTTACAAAAAATTTTTCAATCACCTCCACTACCTTAACGTCGACTCGATAAAATTTAGGACACGACGTGAGTTATACGGTCGTTTAAACCTTTTGAGTCGTCCTGACCTTTTCCAGTCAAAAGTAAGGTTAGGATTTATTCCTGTTGCGGTTATTTACAAGTTTGATGACGTGTTAACACGAGTAGAGGTACGGTCATTCCAATGCGAGTTATAAGACGTTCGATCCGAAATCGTCTTGTACTTGGTTCTTGAAAGTCTACATGTTCGACCTAAATCATTTCCGTCTCCTTAGTCTCTAGTTTGACGGTTGTAGGTGACCTTGTATCTTTTTCGTTCTCTTAAAGTCTTTTTGTAGATGAAGACGAAGTGACTGATGTGATTTCGAAAACTGACATACCTAGTTTTGTTTGACCTTATAAGATTTTCTCTACCCTTATGGTCTCGTGGAATGAACGGAGAACTCTTTGGACATACGTCCAGTCCTTCCTTGTCAATCTTGGTCTGTATGTTTTTGTCTGACCAAGTTTTAACCCTTTCCTCATGTTCCGACACTTAACAGTGGGACGAATAAATTGAAGATCCGTCTTATGTAGTACGTTTTTACGTCCCGACCACTTAGTGTTCGACCTTAGTTCTGACGACGACGACGACGATTCAGCGAAGTCAACACAAGTTGAGACACGCTGGGGTGTCTACTGTCGGGTGGTCCGAGACGACAGGGACCCTAAGAGGTCCGTTCTTGTGACCTCACCCAACGGTAAAGGAAGAGGTTACGTACTTTCACTTTTCACTTTCATTTCAGCGAGACAACACAGACTGAGAAGCACTGGGGTACCTGGCGTCCGAGGAGGTAGGTACCCTAAAAGGTCCGTTCTCATGACCTCACCCAACGGTAACGGAAGAGACCCTTAGTTCTGACGACCCTCTTTTTAGTTGTTGGAGTGTATACATCTATTATGGTGAAATTACCGTCTTTCACTTCTCCTTGATTTCTCGAAGAACTATTTTAACTTTCTCCTCTCACTTTTTCAACCGAATTTTGAGTTGTATGTTTTTTGATTCTAACACCGTAGGTTAGGGTAGTGACGTACCGTTTATAATTGTCTGTCCCTTTTTCACCTTCGTCATTGTCTGATATAAAAGAACCCGAGGTTTTAGTGACACCTATCACTGACGTCGGTACTTTAAAAACTGCGAACGGGAAACCGTCCATACGATACTGTTTGTATCCGTTATAATTTTTCGTCTTTGTAGCGAGACGGTAGTTTTAGGCATATAAGTTTCGATATCAAAAAGGTCGTGAGTACATGTCTAACTCTCGACCTGTGTAGATATGTACTTTTTTCCGACTCACGACTTCTTGACTACGAAAGGTCACGATTTCTTAACTACGAAAAGTCACGACTTCTTGACTACGAACACCACGACGTGTTCTGAGAACTCTCAGGGAACATGACGGTTCCTATAGTTTGGTCAGTTAGGATTTTCTTTGGTTGGGACTTTTAAGTAACCTTCCTGACTACGACTTCCACTTCGAAGTTATGAAACCGGTGAACTACACTTCTAAGTTTAATAGCCTTTTCTGACTACGACCCTTTCCGACTTCCGGTTTCCTTTTCCACCGTCGTCACCTATTCTATAAATCTATCGTGATGACTGAGTTACTTGTCCTTAAACTCGTTTGAGACCATCTATCACGTCCTGTCCCCTCGGACCGTACGACGTCAAATACCCCAGCGTTTCGCAGTGTAGGCTGAATCGTTGACTTGTTGTTGATAGAATTTCGTCGTACTCCTAATTTATATGAATTTCATGTCTCTTGTCCCCTATCGTGTACTTTTTTTTTTATTTGTCGATTATTTATTCGGAATAATAATTTTACTTTTATAGAGATCAGTAATTAAAAATTTTCGACCTTTTTAGTGTCATTTCCTGTTTAAATACAAGAATAAGGTACTTATTTTAATATGAGTCTAATAGCGATAACAAAATCCTTTATTTTCGTAGATAAGGACAAAGTATCACAAGACGTCTTTTCTATTTTGTAATTTAATTCTCATATTCAAATTCGATTTTTTTTATCACTGGGAGATTAACTCTGGATTTATAGAGTTTTGAAATCCTTCTCTTTACTCTGTTTTGTTTTTTGACACTTTACATTTGAAGATCAAAACCGTTGTTTAAACTTTTGAGACGAGGACCACGGTTCACTTTACTATACCGACAGATCGGTAGAACGATCTTAACTTTGACACGACGTAGGCACCTAAGGGAGGAAAGGATCCTACACTTTGATAGAACAATGTAGACAGTTTGGGTCACTAACGGTCTCGAAGGGGACGTCTCTTTAATTGACACTTATACCAAAAAGACCAAACCCAGTTTCCCGAGGAGGTTTTTCAACGGAGTTTTAGGGTACCTGAGACGTTTACTGTCACCCACCGTTCCTTTCCGTATATTTTAGAGTACACTTTCTAAAGTCTCTTTTAGCGATTTGTTTTGTCGTCCGGCACCCCTTATACGAAGGAACCCTTAGACCTGTGAAAGGAGGGAAAAAAAGGGAATACACTTGACAGTTCATAGCTAAAATCTTTTCGGATACCGACTCGTTATTTTGATAGTAGTTTACCGATACCATGACTCAATTCATAATTATGAAGAATTACTGAATAAATTCCTTTTTTCATGTTTTCACCTTACGTTTATCGTGTAAGTTACTTGTATTCTACTTGACGTCCTTTGTTGTCGACATTACAACGTAAAATTTTGACGTTACTCTAATACTTGTTTTGTGTTGTCTCCAATTACCATTTTAAGGTCGAAAAATTACATTTACTGAACCTTACTATAATGACAGAAGTGAGACTTTTACAAAGTAATTTGAGTCATTTCGATTGTTTTTTATTTCGATAGGGGCACCCTAGTCAGTCTCTAAGATGAGTTTACTCCAGTTTCTAAGGAGTGTATACTGTAGTTTTCTATTAGGTATTTTCTTTTTTCACTATTTAATTCTGACATCGTTTTAATTCTTGGAGACGAGAAGTTTTTTGTTCTTTTTTCCAGTTTGTGATCCTCGTTTATAAACGTTCAGTTTATAGATGATTCCCTGAATATAGAGTTGTGTAATTCTTTTGTTGGTTGGTTTAAAATTTTCATCGGTTCTCTAGACTTTAAAAGTTCTGTTCGTCATCGTACTTTTCTATGAATTGTAGTAATCGATGATCCCTTTATCTTTTCTCTCGGTGTTACTCAATGGTGATGTATGGATAGTCTTACCAAGTTTTGTTTTTGTTTCCCTATTTAGGGTATATGACGTTCACTCTTGTGTTTTACCATGTCGTTGAAACCTTTTGTCAAACTGTAAAAGAATATTTGTACTGAGTATACAAATAGTATGTTGGGTGTGTCCATTTTATTTTTAGATACAATTGTGTTTCGGGACAGACTTGCAAATGTCGTCGAGATGAATTTTTATGGTTTTTGATTAAAGTCACAGCGAGCTGACTCACACTCTGAAGGTATATTACCTTATGACGAGTCGGTATTATTCCCTATTTGACTATGTTTAGTTATATCGATTTAGAGTATACTTAATACGATTCACTTTCTTCGCTCTGAGTTTGTCTATACGTGATGTACTAAAGCACATATACCGTGAGATCTGTTTTGTCAAGACAACGGTTTATGACTACCCACCTCTCCCTGATTGATCTCTCCCCGTCCTCCCTTAAAACCCCACTACCTTGACGAGGTATAAAACTAACATGACCAGTATTTTGATACACGTGAACAGTTTTAGTGTCTTAACATGTGCTTTTTTATTTTATTGGGGTTTGATGACTGTACTTTTTTTGGAATTTTACTTTTTTTTTTTTTCCGATTCAGATAAACCCCTTAATTCAGTGTTGACACGAGGTGCTCTAATCAGAGTACAAATGAAGACAAACCAAAATGATAAGACCATCATTTTACTCTGTCTAAACTGAATATGTGAAATTTTTTATTTGGATGAGATTTTACAAAACAATTATTGTTTACGGATGATCCGGTAGTTAAGTTATTTTAGCTAATGAGATGTAAGGTTAGACGAGGGAAGTAAGACAGTTGTAAAAAATTGTAACTGATAGGTGGCAGTCTTGTGAGTAGAGATGTAAAGTAGTCGAATAAAGTTTAAGAGAAATTCAAAATGAAAATTTATTCTAGACAAAAAGGGAACTATGAAGATAGTCAGTATAGGAATGGTGTCGTTAAAAAGAGACAGTGGAATCAGGTCCAGGAATAGAGAACTAGGATCGATCAGAAGGTCTAAAATCACAATAGAGACGAAAGTAAGTAGGATGGACACCGACTGATTGAGTAGATTTCTGATCAAAGAGTAAAAATGGACCTGACGGGACTGAGTTAGTCACCTTGACAAAAAGTCACCTTTAGGTAGGTGACTTCATATAAAATTGCCCTGTCTCCCCTTTTAATTAAACTGTGAAATCATAATGACAGTGTCTTTATACTTTTTTTACCCAAATCTAATTAATAAAATTTTTCGAAGGGACTACCGAGTCTGCCATTTCTTAAACGGACGTTACGCCCTCTGGACCCAATCTAGGGACCCAACCCTTCTATGGGACCTCTTGCTTTCTGTATGGGTGAGGTCCTAAGATCGAACCTCTTAAGGTACCTATATCCTCGGACCGTATGATGTCAAGTACCCCAGTGTCTCAGTCTGTGCTACCTCACTGAAAATTTAATTAAACATAGACATAGTAAATCCTTACAACTCGTTTTCGTCAAACTCTTTTTAGATTAACTTTCTTCTCACCGTTCGTCGACTCTCCTCTATGGGGTGTAGGTTCCAGTCCTCACCTTCGACACTCCTCTATGGGGTGCCGGTTTCATTCCTCGTCACCGACGGGAAACGACCTCGTCGGCACTTCTCTATGGGGTGCAGTTTCCATTCTCTTGGGGGTCATTCTGTCATCCGCGACTCTCTCCCGTAGTCTCCCGTCTGTCTGACTTGATGGTATACTAAGTCTTTGAGGTGAGGACCTCTATTTAGGTCTCTTTTAGTATTGAACTATTCTATATACGTGGGGTTACAAGTGGCGTCGTGATAAATGTGATTGGTACTGTACCTTGGTTGGATTTACAGGTAGCTCTCTACTTACCTATTTCTTTTATACCGTGTATATATGTTTTACCTTATGATGAATCGGTATTTTTCTTTGACTTATTACGGCGAACGTCGTTGTACCTACCTGTGTCTCTAATAGTGTAATTCCCTTCATTTAGTCTCTTTCTGTTTATACCATAGTGAATATACACCTGAGAATTTTTTAATACCTTACTTGAATAAATGTTATGTCTTTGTCTGAGTGTCTGGATCCTTTGTTTGAATACCAATGGTTTCCCCTTTCCATCCCTCCCTCCCTATTTAATCCTTAGACCCTCATTGTATGTATTTGGTAATATCTTTTTTATCAATTTGTTGTTCCTGGATGATATATCGTATCCCTTGATATCAGTCGTAAAACATTATTGGATATACCCTTTTCTTAGACTTTTTCGAACACATACACATATTTGACTTACTGAAACGACATGTGGACTTTGATTGTTGTGATATTTAGTTGATATGAAGTTAAAAATTTTTCAATTGACGTAGTTTTTGTGTCACGGACGTAGTGTTGGTCTTCAATAGTTTATCGTTGATTACGTATGTTTTGAGACTACCTCCGGAAGGGACCACCAGGTCGTCACCTGTCAGGTGGGTAGTTACGTCCGCTGTGTGAAGCTAGGGAGTAGACCCTCCTAAGGTGTACGGTCACGTTGATTCGGTCGAGTGACATTGATGACTTTGGGTGTACGCGATCTTGGGTAAGAGACGTTGTTCTCTTCGGTGGTGTTACTCTCCGGTCACGTACCGTTGGTCTCTCGTCGGGGGCGAACGTCGTTACTTTTTTTACGGTACGTATCGTTCATTCTGGGTCACGTCGGTTTTCCTTATTTATAGTTAAAACTATCTACGTGTAATCAGAACTTATCGATTTAATTATACAACGATGAGTTACCCAAATGAAGATAGACGTAGTAAAATTTTTAAAAATCTTCCAGACGTCTCAAAATCCGAGAGGAGGGTTTAATGAATTAAGATCAGAAATCTTGAAATTATTCTAGAGGTATACTAAGGATACATATAGTTTCAAACTCTTCGTGACCGGATTTTGTTCTCAACTGTTTAAGACAAATTTTTCGATCTATTACAATGTAAAACGTTCGATAATCCAGAGAAAAAATTGATAAGTTGATACGACGAATGGTACTTCTATTTTTCCAGTTATGTATTCTTTCATATTAATTTCTACATATGTGTGGATCTTTTTTGTCTCGGGGTTTTATGAATTCCGTTCTTTTACTGTTTTAACTCTTTATGTCTTAGATCATTAAATTGTCTCTAAAAGTCATAGTGAGAGAGTCTTAATTTGTCTTTTAGTCGTTTCTGTATTTATGTACTTGTGGTGGTGGTTGTTTGAATTGGATCGACTGTAAATGTCTTACGAAGTTAGTTGTCGTCGTCGTTGAATGAGAAAAATTAATTTGTACTACATGAGAGGTCTTCCCTCGAAGGGACTACCGAGTCACCCATTTCTTAGACGGACGTTACGTCCTCTGTTTCCTGTACACCCAAACTAGAGACCCGACCCTTCTAGGGGACCTCTTCCTTTACCGTTGGGATGAGTTCATAAGAACGGACCCTTTAAGAGTGCCTGTGCCCTCGTCCCGTCCGATGTCAGGTACCTCAACGTTCTCAGTCTGAGTTGAATCGCTGATTCGTGTGTGTGTGCAAGAGGTCTTATATTGTGTACTGTCTGATGTTTTGTTCAAAATCGTTTTGTGATTTTAGTATCTTTGATACAAGAGGTCAGTGGACCTGAATATACTCTTTAATTATTATCTTTTTCAATCAGGACCCACAAGTAACCTTCCTGACTACAACTTCGACTTTGAGGTTATGAAACCGGTGGACTACGCTTCTTGACGGAGTAGACTTGTCTGGGACTACGACCCTTTCTAACTCCCGTCCTCCTCTTCCCCTGTTGTCTCCTACTCTACCAACCTACTGCAGTGCCTGAGTTACCTATACCCAAACCCACCTGAGGCCCTCAACCACTACCTGTCCCTCCGGACCGTACGATACCAAGTACCCCAGTGTTTCTCAGCCTGTCCTGACTCACTGACTTGACTTGACTTATCTTTTTTACACCCTTTAGGGGGTTTCTAATGTCATAGTGTGTTGTTTGAAATTGTATCTAGTTTCTTCTTTAAAGTTCCTTTTAGTCTTTTATAGAACACTCTGTCGTATTATGATAAAATTCCTATTCTATATATCTTGTTGCCTTGTTTTTTCTCTCGATTCTTTGACAAAAACCTGTTTCCACGGTTCCGTTAAGTTGTTCTCTTTCGTATCAGAAAATTCGTTTACCACGACCTTGTTAATCTTTCGGTACAATTCTTTTTTTTAAGGAATGGAGTATGTTATTGTTTTGAATTGAGTTTTACCTAGCGTGTTGGATTTACATTTTCGATTTTACTATTTTGATTTCTTTTGTTATCCTCTTTTTAGAAACACTGGGTCCGGACTCGTTGTAAAAGAATCCATTCTAGGATTTTTGACGTCATGTATTTTCTTTTTCAACAGTTTGACCTAAGCATTTCAATTTTCAAACGTGAGAAGTTTTCTATAGTAAATTTTTTTCTTTTTTTCTGAAGACACCACCGTGTGACCTATTCTTAGGTAGGCTCTTAGTGCCGTCTCCTCTGTCTGTTAGGGACTAGTCCTCCTAGGGTGTACCGTGCCTCGTCGATTCGGGTTCGTGGTGTCAACGACTCGGACACGAGACCTCGGGTGCGCGGGACTGATGACTCGGACACACGGATCGCGGACGTGAGACGTTAATCTCTGCGGTGGCGTTCTCTCCGGGTTCGTGGCGTTGTTTCCCACCGGGGGTGAGTGGCGTTGACGGTTTCAGGTACGTTTCGTTATTTACGTTTCATTGTTTCTGGGTAACGTCGGTTTGTCTTTTCTTTACTAATTTAAAAAAATTTCCTCTATTCGGTGTGTCGTCCTCTTTTGACTTTCACTTCAGTGAGTCAGCACAGACTGAGAAACGCTGGGGTACCTGACATCGGATGGTCCGAGGAGATAGGTACTCTAAAAGGTCCGTCCTCATGACCTCACCCAACGGTAAAGGAAGAGGTCCCTAGAAGGGCTAGGTAAAGGTTTAGTATATGGACTATTTTCTGAAGATCATTCTTATATTTTGTTTGGGAATTTTAAGATAACATTCTGTGTTTTGGGTTAAATCTAGTTTTTTTCTAAATTTGTCTATGCAGTCGTTTCCATTTACTTACGTGTGTGTAATTTTCTATGAGTTGTAGTCAGTAATCTCTACCAAATTTACGTAAATTTAAACTAATTTACGTTTAATTTTGGTGTTAATCATTGGTGAGGTGTAGATGTGACTCCCCGTAAGAGTTCATCTAGTTGAAATTCTTTCCTCTTACCTTCCATTCTTAGACCTTTGACTAACAGAATTTTAATAGAAACGACTGTATGAGTTACCTTTCGAAGATATACGGAGAACCATCATGTGTATGGTTCGAATTCTGGTAAACATATTCTTTTCTCCTTAAATCACTGAATGTTTTATAAACCAATTGTCCTAAACTACTAGACCTTTCCACAGTTTTTTGTTTACTCCGAGTAAACCTTTACTTTTTTTTCATCCCCACCCTTTCCTCGTTCGTCCTTCCTGTCTCAAGAGTGGGTAATCGTAGCAAGACTATCAGGACTCGCGACCGTTTATCAAAATAACCAAACAAAAAATTTAGTAGACTAACTGAGGGTGTGTCCAAGACACGGGATCGGTCGTTACTGATTTTACGTGGTACGGGTCTGTTCAGAGGTGTGGAAGAGAAGTTTGCGAGTATAGATCTTTAGTGAGGTGACGTTGATTGATCACGTTTCGTCTCTTGACGTTCGTTTTACGTGGAAGTAAAAACGGGATGTAGGGTTGGACTATGTGAGTTTAATATCATAAAAAGTTTCACATTATTATTAATGGCCAAATATACGGACGAAGAAGACGGAGGGTAATCTCTGACACGGAAGAAATTACTGTCTCCTTAAAAAGTAAGTAGAACTCTAGAAGTCGGAGTCATACGATACCCTAAAAGGTCCGTTCTTATGACCTCACCCAACGGTAAAGGGAGAGGTCACTGGGCATGTCAGTTATTTACAAGACTCTTGCCTTCCGACTATATTTGATGTCTATATTTGAGGTTGGTAAATCAAACTTACGGAAACAGATGTTTTATATAAAAATTTTGTATAACATCCGTTTACATAACATTTTGATTAAAAAGGAAAGAATCCTCTCCGAGATTAGACTTTAATTCTTAAACTATACCCCTGAAGGGACCACCAGGTCCCCGATTCCGAGACACGAGGGAGGGTTACGTCCGCCGGACCCAAACTAGGGACCAGTCTTTTGATCTAGGGTGTACGGCGTTGATTCTCAAGTTTACGGTGTTGATTTCTAAGACGTACAGAGTTGCTTCTGACTTCAAGGTTGTACGGTGTTGATTGTGGGTCACGTCGGTCTATTTCTTTATTTAGGAAAATTTTTTTCTTAGACTATACAATAATGTATAGATTAGTTGAAGATGTATTTTGAGAATCCCTTTACTCTGGCTACCTGATCTGTCTTCAATCCGTTGGAGCAAGATCGATCATGGTCACTGAGTCCTATACAAAAGACTGAAAACCAAAGGAGTACACATTTCACTTTTTTAATTTCTTGTTAGAGATTTGTGGGAAGTTTACAATTATAAGATTCTTAAAAATTGGGTACTTCACAAAGTAATTAGTTGTCAGTCTTCTATCCTCCGTACAGTGTACGACTCATAAGGATTAAAAAGCATGGAGAACGATCTTTCGTTTACTTTAATAGGACAGTTATAAGTAAGTCATGAGTTTAGGTCTTTGTTTTGATTTATTCACGGGACGGGAGCTGTAGATGAAGACTTTAATACTCGAACTGGAAAGTCAAGATTATTAAGTTGAGAACTTCGTTTGTAAATTAGTGTATAGTATCCGTAACTGTATTAGTTGTTTGACATTCGAATGGACGGTCCTTTGACGAGGGTTTTAACGACAACGTTCTTCTGACTTTTTTTGATTGACGAGACTTTAATTCGTTTTTACTGCGTAGGGAAACCTACGGTACTAAGACAGTTCCGATAACAATAGATGAGACACCCATTTTGTGTGGAATACCGTCAGTAAATTAAACCATACCTTAGGGGTTTCACAGTTTTCTTTTTATTATACCGTTTAGTAGGTCTTTTAAGGTTTTTACCTTTTCGGACCATAATGTTTTATGGTCTCTACTCACAGAGATTCAAATTTACGACTTTCTTACTTTTTACATTCGAGTTAGTAGGGTCACTTTTGTTGACTTTCAGAAGACGTTTAAGAAGGTGCCATGTTTTTCCCAAAGGTGGAAAGTCAGTGACTTTCGGGTGATTTTATTTACAGTTCCTTTCCTAGTCAATAGTCCGTTTATTTTTTTGTACGTTTCCGTTGACCTAAAACCCCTCAAAGGTTACTCCTCTTTTTGTCGTTCTGACGTTTTTATTGATTCAAACCTTATCGATCTTTTCTGAAGTAAGAGTCCAGCTATTAGTCGTACCGGTTTCGATGTTGTTCATTTTACTGTGAGTCTCTGAAAAGGTGGTTGTATCAACACGACCGCTACCGTTTAGGTTGCTCAAGGTCTTTAAGTTGACACCAGTCATTCCACCCGGCTACCGCCTGTATTGGTCTTTAAGAGAGGTGGTTTCTCGTATTATAGGAATTATGATACCTTCAATCTTCGTTTATAAACCAACTAAGAAGAAACTGTAGTAAAAATTTCCTACTTAATAGTTCTTTTGTGTCCTCCGGTTCGTTCTTAGGTTTGGTTTCTAACCTCTCTGAATTTGAACGACGAAGGTAACTTTTTATTATTATCTCATACGACCGTTAAGGCTCTTGTTTTTCTGGTTCTTATTTTTACTGGTTTTAATTCCTTAAACGACAAAAGAGGGTAGAATGTATCTCTGGATTCGTATCTCGTTGGTCATTTAACTAAGACCGATTTATCGGTTCCATCGCGTGACTTCTTACGTACAAGTGAAGAGACAAGTGAAGAAGGTCAGAACAGTAACGATTTATCTCTGTTACTGATTTCGTCATTGCGTCACTAAATGTGTAATTAGACAGTTAGACCCGAAAGAGGGGTGCAATACTTTTAATTGACGAACATAAAGTAGGTCGTTTAGGTTACATAGACATTGAGGATAAAGTCGTGAAAGAGACCACCTTAAACAAATGTCACTAGATTTTTTCTTCTTTTTTATAAAGTGACAATTAAAATACATTAAATGGAAAGTGTATATAGAAAGAATAATTTTTTATTACTGGTTCACTCTCTATTTCAAACAAATCTATGGGTCAAATTTTAGACTGAACGCACATAGATTTACCATTGACAGAGACCGAATTTTTGAGAAGTCAAATAGGTTTGTTTTTACCTCTAAACAAGGTGAATAGGATAAGATCCTAACATACTGATCCAACGGTAGTTGTTTTTAAAAAGGTCTCTACCATTCCTTAAGTGGATTAGATAAAAATAAGGTTATGGGTCAAAAAGTTGTTGCACGTTACTACTCTATAAGTTGAGTCGAATTTACATCGTCTACCCAGACCTTATCACCTTTCGATCAGTTGAGTTTGTTTTACTCCCTGCAGTAATAATGGAGATTGAACTTTTCGTGGTCATAGGTTATTGTCCGAAGGGAGCATCGAGTCTGCCATTTCGCAGACAGATGTTACGTCCTCTGGACCCAAGCTAGGGACCCAACCCTTCTAAGGGACCTCTTCCTTTATCCGTTGGGTGAGGTCATGAGAACGGATCTTTTAGGGTACCTACCTCATCGGACCACGTCCAACGAGGCAGGTACCCCAGCGTCTCAGCCTTTACTGACTCACTGAAGTGAAGTGAGTGTCGAAAGAAATTATTATTAGGTTATTATCGTTGGTAATGGTGGACGGATTTTAGGAGATGTAGAAAAATGGTCAATGACCATTTTACGATATTTTGGAATCAGAGTTGTGACAAAGTGATTATTTGAATAATCTTCAAATTGACATAATTTCAATGAGTCAGTGATTTCAACTAGGTAGTAAGAGGGACATGAAAATGGAGATAAGTCAATGAGACTACTAGTTTGTATGTTAGAGACATCGTTTGGTTAAGACCTTGAAAGATCAGTTTTGACATTTTGACTTTACGACTGGTTGTAAATAACATTTAAAAATTTTGATACTAAAATAAAAACCTTTGAATAGTGTTGTCAATAAACAATTTCCTGAGTCTATTAATAAAGCTAGAATTCCTGGGGAAGTCCAACGTGAAGTTTGTACTGTAGTAGTTTGTTTTACTAAATTGATAGATGATCTATTAAAAGATCATACGATAAAGTCTTTTGTACTATGTACGTTTCCAAATACCAGTGTGACTTATAGGTGACTCTTGAGTTGTTCTAATTTTTGAGTTTTTCATTGATGAAACGTTAGTCGAATAAAGACGAAAGCGTCCTGTGATTTTCTCGGTTCTCTTTATACTCTATTGGACTTAATTGGGACTTAATGGGTATGTCGACGTCTTCTTACTGTGACCTACTGTTGAAATCCCAGAGACCCTCCAAGTTTCATGATAATGATTGAATGTTCAAGTTGTTCATATAAAAAATGTCGATTCAAATAAATTAATTGATTCTTAATACTAAGAGGAGTTAACATAAAAGTTAGTAAGGAATTCTGTGGTGTGTGGTGATTTCTTTTATAGAAGGAAACCATATAAATCCAAAATAGAAAATGAATTCATACTCTTTGACTGTGGTAGATCTTACGTGACTTAAAAATTTTTGTAGTGAACATGCACGATATATTAGTAAGTTGTTTATACGACCTTATGTACAGGAGATTCCCAACTACCATGTCAGACCCAAGTTTTTGACTTGTGACACCCTCTGGTTTTTTTTTTTTTTAGTGTGTGGTCTGATTTACCAACGTTGAGTTGAGTACTCTGTATGAAGACACAAAGAGATCAGTTGTGAGAGTAAGAGACCCCGATCCGTTCGGAGAGAAGGGATAAGAGTTTAGAGACTGTAGGTGAAGACTGGTTTAAGAGTGGTCTACTGAGACAGAGGTTACTGCAGTAGTTTTCCCTCGAATGGACTCAAAGGTTGTGGTGTTTGAGTGGATATAGATGGTAGAGGACTAAATTCTTTTCTTCCGAGAGACGGCCTATCTTCCGATGTAGAAAATCGACATGTACACTGAGAAGGAGTGCCAGAGAAGGTCTTGAAGTGTGAGAGAGGAGAGAAGGTTGAGGATGATGAGAAGAGAATAGGTGACCACGAATTTGTAAACGTTTCGAGAAAATTTTTTACTATGGTTTTCTTTTTTTTTATATATATATATATGTGTGTGTGTGTGTATATATGTCTTTGTTTTGACTTTGAGTTATTAGGTAGAGGAGGATGTTCAAGTCAGTAGACAGGGGAACTGTCGGTTATAAACTAACGAAATGAAGAGTGTACTTGATTTGGTGCCAAAGGTGGTGTATTGTTGTTTGACGAGACAGTTCAAGATTTTATTGGATTTAAGGATTTAGTGTATTCATGAAATGTGAGTAATAGAACGTGGAAGTAGTTTGTTGGAAACTGTAAAAACTGAGGGTCCCGAAGGGACCACCGAGTCTCCCATCTCGTAGACGGATGTTACACCCTCTGACCCAGGTTAGGCATCCAGCCCTTCTAAGGGGACCTCTTCCTTTGCCGTTGGGCGAGGTCATGACGACGAACCTTTTAGGGTGCCTGACTCTTACCCCAGTGTTTCTCAGCCTGTGCTGACTCGCTGAAGTGAAAGTGGAAGACGTTGGACGGGAGGGAGATCGAAGGTTTCTGGTCAGAAGTCTTAAAGAAGGATTAAGTGACTAGAGAGGACAGAGGAACGTCCAAGAAGTAAGACTTAGATAGGAAACCTACGAGTTTGGGTTCGGATCCGGGAAGAGAGTGATATGTGAATTTACACATAATTATATATAATTGGACTGTCTTTACTTCCGTGATCGAGACAGGACGTGACTCCATTTTCGAATCTTTTTTTCATTTCCTTTTGTACATTAATTATTTCATATCGTGTAAGTATCGTAGCTTATATACGTCAATGGGACAATACCCGGTTTTAGTTGTACCGTCTTATAATAAAAAAATTTACCGATTAAGTGTTTCAGAAAGGGGTAAAGCTGGAAGAAATTTTCTGTTTGTAGGAGTTAGTTCTCTCATTTTGTTGTTTCGTCACGTTAGGAAAAGTGACCCAGACGGTCGTGTTTACTAAGTCACCCTTAATGAACTCTCCGTCTATTTTTTTCCTCGTGTCTTCTCAGGTGACTATGTCCTTTTCAACCATTAACAGTCCAAACAAAATACCGTAGGATATATGATAAGATTGGGAGGAAAGTGGTGGATATAAATTACCAGTGGTTCAGGACGGGTGAGAAGGAGAATCTGTGAAGAATTTGCAAAGATGAAGAAAGGTAGGAGTTCTAGTGTTGGGGTCAAAATCGGTGGCAGTAGAGTACCAACTTACAGAGGAACAAAGGTGAGAACGGGAAGAGGTTTTTCATAGGAAAAATTTCAGTTTTGAACAGTGAAGTAAGACAATACATTTTTGGAGGTTTCCGAAGGGTAGTGAGATTCGTTATTTCAGATTTGAGGAATTTTACGGAATCCTCCGAAAGGAGTAACCTACACTTATTCAGAGGGTGGAGTAGAGAATGGTAAGAAACATAAGATCAGTGTCCCTAGAAAGTTAAGACTTGATGTGATTACGACAAGGGAGAGGTCCACATGAGGAAAGAGAGGAGGTCTGGGGTGGTCTCCAGGAGTGTGGACCGAGTGAGGATGAGAAGTCCAGAGTCGAATTTAGTAAAGAATCCCGTTAGTGGAACTGAGTAAACATACTAGGTGTATGAAAGACATCTTATCCTTTTTATAACTAGTAGTTGACAAATTATAGACGTAAGGGGTGATCTAGTGTTCCAAAGAGTTTCAAACAGAAGTTTTGACATGTGGGTCCCAAATCGTCTTTCAAACTGAGGTTGTTTCAAACTGAGGTTCATCTATCAGTTGTTTATGGACTTCTTTGCTTCTGACTGTCTTCATTGATATAAATTATTGTTACAGTTAGTCAATATCCTGCGTATAATTATATGTTTCTCTTATTTGTTCAACAGATTATTGGGTGTTGATGCTTCAATATCTCGCTTCCCTCTAACGTACTTGCAAACCGAACAAAGAGAGTCGCGGAATGAGGTCGTCAGTGAATAGAGTAGGTTTAAGGAGGTTTGGCCGTTCAAGAGAAAATGTAGGAAGATCCCTTACCAAGTGACTCGGGTTTTTTGTGATAGTGTACGTAGCAGAAGACTGAGTCTTTGATGGATGCAGGTCAGATCCCCTTCACAGTTTTCGACTTTCTTAGATGTCTCGTCGGTCCCAGCCCCTTAAGGTCACGAAGCCAAGATACTTAAGTACTCTTGAGAAGAAACCTGGGTAGGGTGTACTCCTCTTTCCATGGATCTTATAATTTGGGGAGTCGTTATGCCGTCGTTATCGTTAAGAAGAAGGTAAGACGAAAGAGGATCCTCTTCCGGATTCGTCGTCGGACCGACAACCCTTGGTGTTCATCCGTGGGTCGACTCACCCCTTGGCGACCCCCTATGCCTCTCCGCGGGACGGAAGGTAGGAGGTGGGGTGTGGTAGTTGAAGAGGGGTCCGTCTATAGGGATGGAGGAAGGGCGCTCCGGCCCGCCCGCCTCGAGCCCCGGGCGTGGAGCGGCGTCGGGACGCGCGACAGACACGGGTCCAGAGTGGCGGGGCGGCCACTGGGGAACAGGGCCGGAGCCGGCGACGATGGTTACGAGAGAGTCGGGAGCCTCAGCCGGGAACCCGGTCGTCCCCTTTCCTTCCCGGGAACGCCGACTCGGACGCCAAGCCTCGCCCCTGTGCCGTGAGGTCCCGTCAGCTCACGGGGTGCGGTGTGCGTGATTGTGTCCGGTCAGAGCAGCCTTTGAAAGAGGCAATGACCGGGGCGACGCCGGCGGTATAAGGGCGGCGGCCTAAGCGCTGCCATGCCTTGCGGCGGCCCCAGTCCGGCGCGATGCGCGAAGGAGGCGCTCTGGGCCGTCGGCCGGGGACCGGGGCGGGTTTCGGCGGCGTGACGGCGCCTGGGTCCACGAGAGGCGTGACGCGCTTGCGTTTACCGAGGTGGACTCCGTGTCCGCCAACGGAAGAATCTGCATCTTACCCGCCCCTTGACCATGGACCTTCTGGTGCTTCCTAGCCGGCACAGGTAGTTCGTAGATCCGGCGGCGAAGCCCAACCTGCCTTTGACCCCGTCCTGGCCGTCCGACCGATGGGTTCCTGCTATTGATGACATCCTCCGCAACGACGAGAAATCATATATAGCGTATTATATACTTAAACACAGGTGACTGGCCGATTTTCGGATCCGAGAAATCAGACCGGAAGTTTCGGGAAGACCGAAGTAAAAGATTAATTTCGGAGGGAAATCAGGTGGCCGCTCCAGAATTAAGGCGGTAGTTGCGACTCGAGGGGCTAGTACCGGACGAGGTAAGCGAAAGAGGGGGTCAGAGAATGTGAAAGTGGGCGGGGTGTCGGCCTCCCAGGTAGACTCACGTGCCGACTAAGAGAAAACATAGACTTGAGCGACTTATTTGCATTCCCCTATCATGAGTCTCCGTCGCAAAGTGGTGTCGACACCTCGACTACTAAACGTGAGACCAAAGAGGATAAGCATACACGCTGGAGCCAAAGAGGTAGATTTTTTATAACACTATAAGTCCCTTTGAAAGGGGGGGGGGACCTTAGTATTCCATGAGTTTTTCATACTTAAGGGAGGAGGGAGAGGTTCTTCGTGAAGGACAAACGGTCAGAAGACATGGATGGTAATAAAAGATGACAAATATCGAGAACCACCACCGCCAAATCAGCGATTCAAGCACAGGCTGAGAACCCTGTGGTGCCTCGGACGGTCCGAGACAAAGTGCCCGAAGAGGTCCCTCACCCATCGATAAATTGAAATTAGTCGTGTGAGGTCCCACCCATTAATCGTAAACTTTCTAATTAGTCTTGAGAAGTTTCAACGTACGTGTTCACGGATTTTACGACGACGACGACGACGACGACGATTCAGCGAAGTCAGCACAGGCTGAGACACGTTGGGGTATCTGCCGTCGGGTGGTCCTAGGGGGCAGGGACCCTAAGAGGTCCGTTCTTGTGACCTCACCCAACGGTAAAGGAAGAGGTTACGTACTTTCACTTTTAACTTTCACTTCAGCGGGTCAGCACAGGTTGAGAATCGCTGGGGTACCTGACGTCGGGTGGTCCGAGGAGGTAGGTACCCTAAAACGTCCGTTCTCATGACCTCACCCAACGGTAACGGAAGAGGCTCACGGATGTAGTCATTCATTTAGAAGTGATCTCCATACAATTAATCTTATTTTCTAATCTTAAAAAGTAACACCTTTATTGACCACCAGTCCTATACACCGACCGATCTGATAACCTGGTGTCTTCCGTTACCGTTGGGTGAGGTTATGAGAACGGACCTTTTAGGGTACCTACCTCCTCGGACCAACCGACTTCAGGTACCCCAGTGATTCTCAACCTGTGCTGACCCGCTGAAGTGAAAGTTAAAAGTGAAAGTACGTAACCTCTTCCTTTACCGTTGGGTGAGGTCATAAGAACGGACCTCTTAGGGTCTCCGCCGTCTCGGACCACCCGAAAGCAGATACCCCAACGAGCCTCAGCCTGACTGACTTCGCTGAATCGTCGTCGTCGTCGTCGTCGTCGTCTGATAACCTGTCCGTGAAGACAGAAACGTATTTACACCATACAGACAACTCAGATCGTCTCCCTGTGGGTAGTCTCACCGAGGAAACCTCAGATCTGAAGACAAAACATGAAACAGTGTCTTATAACAGACACACGATAATAAAACACATGGACGAACAACTATTTATAAATACATCATGACAAGACAGACTCTAAACGAATGTAACATCCTGTGATAGAACCCGGCTCCCTCCTCTACTCATGGAGAGTGGGTAGAAGTCAACAACTTTAGACGGTCGTAAATGATTTTCCTGGACTACTAACACTTCCGGTTCACGACGAATATAAGTAAGTACTATAAAGAACGTAAATAGTAAAGGATAGCTGAACGTGACGGTGATAGACTCGACTCTATAACTGGGACTTAATGAAATCATTGAAGATACGACCAGTGGAGAGACAGTCGGAGTGGTCTGGGGACTGTCTATATGAGACGTCTGTGAGACACAGTGAAGAACCTAATTTTAGTACTCAATATGTTTGATCTTTTTAATTCGGGTTTGAAGGATTAGACCGTTGACTTCGGGACTCCCCATACAAGATTCGGGGTTCGGGAGCGGACCACGGTAAATAGACCTTTGATCTTGATTATCCCAGTCAAGAACCTGCAGTCGGTGTACCTATCGGTTTGTGAACCTATACTTTGTCGGTGGACCCTTGATAAAGTCACTGTCTTAAGTTCGACGTCAACGACTACTGTCACATTACTAGGATTGACCCTGTAGGTAAGAAGGTTGTGAACGAAGAGACGTCCGTTCTAGACACACGAGGTCCGGTCCTTAAAGTGGTCTCCTCAATGAAGTCTAATTCTTGTGGACAACTTTTATCTTAGTATTAAAAAAAAAAAAAATTAAAAAATAAAAAAAAAAAATTAAAATTTTAGTAATTAAAAATGTACGCAAGGGTTTGTACTTGGGGGGAGGGTGGAGGGAGGGGTGTTGTAGAGAGACCCAGTAGGGGTACGTGGTCGGGGTTCGTTCGACGTGGGATGCAGTCTGTACCTGACCGCTAAGTTAAGAATGTACTGTCATATGTACAATATTAAGGGTAAGAGGATTTAGTAGGGTGGGAGAGGGAGAGGGAGACTCAGGTTTTCAGACCATATGTGTAGACACAGAAAAAAGGACAGAACGTATGTCCCAGCAGTAACGGTAGAAGGATTTAAGGTATATATACACAATCATATGACATAACCACAAAAAGAA
>SJYO01052474.1:56508934-56658744 GCA_006410555.1 Capra ibex
GTCGTACGAACCCCGACCACGTACCCCTACTGGGTCTCTCTACGACACCCCTCCCTCCACCCTCCCCCCAAGTACAAACCCTTGCGTACATTCTTAATTTCTAAAATTTTAAATTTTTTATTTTTTGATTTTTTATATATATATTTTATTTTTTTATTTATTTATTTTCTGGGAGGGAAAGTGGAGGGGTCACTAAGATTGTACTTCGTTCCCAACTCTTGGTGACTCAATAATCAAAGTAATCACAGTACTAAGAGGTTCACAATCTTTACGTCTAATAGTCCTGGATGTCGGGGGGTCCAGTTGACTTAGTCTTTGGGTTTCGTATCTGGGGTCTAAAAGCCTAATACATAGTCTTTCGAGTACTGACCGAAGTACCTTCAAATAAAGATCTTCATCCACAAGGTCTCGTCTACACGAGGAGTCACAATTTCAAGGCCTAAGGAAGGGGGAACAACGGGAAGATAAGTCCCGTATCGAGGGAGGAGTCAAGTTCTACCGACGAATTAAAGGTAGACAGTGAAGACTTAAGAGTAGTTGTCCTTCTTCCTTCATGTTCTCTGTTCTCATAAGGGGGAGTGGGGATGAAATTACTGTGAAGAATCTTCGACATATTCTATAAAGCCGAATACAGTGTGACTGGTCATAAATCGTAAATATCTCAGACCCTTTACACGGTACAAAAACTCACCGGTGTTGGGGTAGGTTTTTGGTCTCAACAGAAAGACTCTTTATTCCCTCTTTTTTATTATCTACTGTTCTTCGTCAGAAAAGGGCTCGAATCGATTGAATTGATTGAAACGTAGAGGACGGAGAGGACGTAACGTCCGTTTCAGAAATGGTGACTCGGTGGTCCCTTCGGGAGAGATGACATAGTCACTACTATCTAAAAACTAGTACACGAACTTGGTGTTAAATCACTTACAAAAGGAATTAAAATTTTCAACTCCTACGTAAACGAAAAATGATAACTTTTATGATATTACCACTCGTGCATTCGAGTAACGTAAACACTATAATAATGTAAAGATTAATAATAAAACTATCTAAGGATCTACCCATTTTCTTATACTTACAAAAATCCTGAGAATTGATTATGACGACTAAAAGAACGGTCTTTCCTTAGTATAACACAATGACGACGGTTACTTGATGTAAAAGTCGACGTCTTATAAAACAGAAACTTTCAAAAAAAAAAAAAAAAAAAAAAAACGATTACAAGGAAACTGTAAATTTTATTCAATAAAATAAAACCCGACACCACCCAGAAGTAACGACGTACCCGAAAGAGAGATTAAAGCTGTTCGTCCCCGATGAGATCAAGACCACGCACTCGAAAAGTAACGCCACCGAAAAGGACAACGTCTCCTGTCCGACATCTCTAACGCCCGAAGTCATCAACACTGCGTGTCAGAATCAACGAGACGCTGTACACCCTAGAAGGACCTAGTCCCTAGTTTTGAAACAGAGGACGTAACCGTCTATTTAAGAAATGGTAACTCGGTGTTTCCTTCGGTGAAGAAACTGTAAAACCTTTATTACGTCCATACCCGTAGTGAACGTAAATCATGATGGTACTACTCTCTATAGGTATAAATCTATTTAACGTAGATTCGACCAAGACTTGTCACACGGGGTTAAAGTACTTGTCTAAAGTAACTATACATGGTGATCTACGTTGTCACGGTCCTATACGATAAGAAGTTAAATTTTAAAAAAGAAATTTCAAAAAGACCGAAATATAATTACGATTACTTAAAGAAAAGAAGTCAATGTAAAAGTCAGGATTTCTCGTGTCTGTAAATAAGGAATGTCATGGATCAGATCACATTATCACATCATTACTTCGAAGTTAACTACTTAGTTCGTTCCGATTCCTCTACCAAACTGTAAGATTGAGGATAAGACATCGAGTAAGGTCAACCGTAGTAAGAGGTCCAGTGACCCCAGGGAGGATGGAACTATTATAAACACGAATGTGTTCGAGGTCTAGAAAACGAGAGATAGTTTCATAATAGAAGAATTGAAAGTTTAAGGACTGAAGGATGAAAGGTTCATTGGACATGAGACCATGAAACTAGATATGAGTACAAAGTTACTTTGATTTTTTTGTACATTCAAGGAAAAATGTCAGTTCGGTAATCTGGGAGACCGAGTTCAGACAAAGGATTCGTAGAAAGATGAATATCCGTCCGAGGTCTCTAAATCGGACGAATGAAGAGAAGAAAGGTCGTTCGTACTTAAAAATGAAGATCCGGACGAAACCCTTTGCACAATAGAGGATCTAAGGATCACTTTTCCGGACCCCACTAAATTTTTGATATTAACAAAGACTTAATGAAGTAGAGAGGATGTACAAAGTCGTACAGACCCGTTTGAGTGTAGGTTTGTCCCCTGTCCTCAAACTCCCTCTTGATTTAATTATTACCGGCAACGGTACAAACATAAGAAAAAGGAATCTTCTTCTCTTACCCTTATCGATTTCACCGTAATCAATTGACATTCTTTCTAAACATCCAGATCCCATATTTACATTTATTGAATACCTCTAGATATTATCGGAGTTCGCCTTATACAGAGACACTGATCAGTAAGAGGAGTTATAGACTTAGAGGGGTGTGGTCGAGTTTCCATATACCTTTTTTACAGTATTCCTCTGATATGACTAAATGAACCAACACTGACGGGGAAGTTGTCCAATCTATATGTAAGTTAAGTTTTTACATACACATAATAGGACCGAGAAACACTTCTCAACATTTATCCAGGTCTCGGTTCTTTGTGAAAGTCCGTAACAAAAACAGAAAACTCATTACAAAGGATGATGACCGTACCAAATGCACCCGTAAGCTTGGTTGTTATTCTTGTTTAAATACGAAATGTCAGAAGATTAATAACTACTGTTTCAGTTCTCTACCAAGACGTTCAGTAGACAATAACAAGTCACCGAGTCAGTACAGGCTGAGAAACGTTAGGGTACCTGACATCGTGTGGTCCAAAGGGACAGGAAGTGGTAGAGGGTCTCAAACGAGTTTGAATTCAGACGACTCAGTCACTACGGTAGGTTGGTAGAGTAGGGAAGAGCAGAGGAGGACGGAAGTTAAAAAGGGTCGTAGTCCCAGAAAGGTTATTCGACCGAGAAACGTAGTCCACCGGTTTCATGACCTCAAAGTCGAAGTCGTAGTCAGGAAGGTTACTTATAAGTCCCAATTAAAGAAAATCCTAACTGACCAAACAAGAGGTACGTCAGGTTCCCTGAAAATTCTCAGAAGAGGTCGTGGCGTCAAACTTCCGTAGTTAAGAAGTCACGAGTCGGAAAAAATAACAGGTAGAGAGTGTAAGCATGTATTGATGACCTTTTTGGTATGGAAACTGATACCTGGAAACATCCGTCTCATTGTAGAGACTAAAAATTGTACGACAGATCCAAACAGTAACGAAAAGAAGGTTCCTCACTCGTAGAAAATTAAAGTACCGAAGTCAGTTTTAGACGTCACTAAAACCTCGAGTTCTTTTATTTCACAGTGACAAAGGTAACAAAGAGGTAAATAAACGGTACTAGAATTCAAAAAAACTTACAACCCAAAATTCGGTCGAAAAAGTGAAAGAAAGTGGAAATAGGTCTCTGAGAATTCAAGGAGAAGTGAAAGAAGATATTTCCACCACAGTAGACGTATAGACTCCATTAACTATAAAGAGGGACGTTAGAACTAAGATCGAACACGAAGTAGGTCGGGCCGAGCGTTCCACATGAGACGTATATTCGAATATCGGATTAAGAAGTATAAAAGAAAATTGAAGTTTTTGTCCAAATTAAAAACCATGACGACTATCCGGGTTAGAATCTTTAACAATTTTATATTACGAAGGAACCATCGAGTCTATCATTTCTCAGACGGACGTTACGTCCTCTGGGTCCAAGTCAGGGACCCAACCCTTTTAGAGGACCTCTTCCCTGACCTTTGGGTGAGGTCTTAAGAACAGACCTCTTAAGGTACCTGTCTCCTCGGACCACCCGATGTCTGGGATCCCAATGTATATCAGTCTGTGATGACTCACTGAGAGTGTGTGTCTGTGTGTGTGTGTTACCTTTTGTCAATGGTTATATAAGTTAATAATTTCTGTTAGCCACTGTAATTATTATTTACAAAATATAATAACGTTTTTCACCTTATCGAAAGATAATTAACTCGTTTCCACAATACAAATTTTTATTTTAAGTGTCAACTTGTGACGAATATATCTGAGTTTTAATGATGAGTCATCACGGTAGACATTTTTTTAAGGATAAACTTTTTATGTATGATTTGATGGTTCGAGTAAGACTTTGTTTAGACCCTACTTTGTGTGTAAATTTAGACTGAAATTTTATTTAACTGAGGTTAACAATACCAAACTTAAAGAGATTCTGTTATATTAAGTTCCTTAATCTAGACCATCTGTCTCACGGACTTCTTGATACCTGTCTCCAAACACTGTAACGTGTCTTCTGTCCCTAGTTCTGGTAGGGGTTCTTTTTCTTTACGTTTTTTCCTTTTTACCAACAGACTCCTCCGGAATGTTTATCGACACTTTTCTTCTCCGCACTTTCCGTTTCCTCTTTTCCTTTCTATATAGGTAAACTTACGTCTCAAGGTTTCTTATCGTTCCTCTCTATTCTTTCGGAAGGAGTCACTAGTTACGTTTCTTTGTCTCCTTTTGTCATCTTACCCTTTCTGATCTCTAGAGAAGTGCTTTTAATCTCTATGTTTCCCTTGTTAAGTACTTTTCTACCCGTGTTATTTCCTGTCTTTACCATACCTGGATTGTCTTCGTCTTTTATAATTCTCTACCGTTCTTATGTGTCTTGATACGTTTTTTCTAGAAGTACTGGGTCTATTAGTCTTACAACACTAGGGAGTAGATCTCGGTCTGTAGGGCCTTACCCTTCAGTTCACCCGGAATCCTTCGTAGGGATGCTTGTTTCGATCACCTCCACTACCTTAAGGTCAACTCGACAAAGTTCAGGACTTTCTACTACGACACTTTCACGACGTGAGTTACACGGTCGTTTAAACCTCTTGAGTCGTCACCGGTGTCCTGACCTCTTCCAGTCAAAAGTAAGGTTAGGGATTCTTTCCATTACGGTTTCTTACGAGTTTGATGGTGTGTTAACGTCAGTAGAGTGTGTGATCATTTCATTACGAGTTTTAACAGATTCGGTCCGAAGTTGTCATGCACTTAACACTTGAACTTGTTCCACAAGTTTAACCTAAATCTTTTCCATATCCTTGGTCTCTAGTTTAACGGTTATAGGTGACCTAGTAGCTTTTTCGTTCTCTCAACTCTTTTTGTAGACGAAATAACTGATACAGTTTCGGAAACTGACACACCTAGTGTTGTTTGACCTTTCAGGAAGTTCTCTACCCTTATGGTCTGGTGGACAGGACGGAGAATTCTTTAGATATACGTCGAGTCCTTCGTTGTCAATCTTGACCTGTACCTTCTTGTTTGACCAAGGGTTAGTCCTTTCCTCATGCAGTTCCGACATATAACAGTGGGACGAATAGATTGAATGTACGTCTAAGTCAAGTCAAGTCAACGAGTCAGCACAGACTGAGAAACACTGGGGCACTTAACGTCGTGCGGTCCGGAGGGACAGGTAGTAGTCGAGGGCCTCAAGTGAGTTTGAGTGCAGGTAACTCAGGCACTACGGTAGGTCGGTAGAGTAGGAGACAGTAGGGGAAAAGGAGGACGGGGATTAGGGAGGTTCGTAGTCTCAGAAAAGGTTACTCAGTTGAGAAGCGTACTCAACCGGTTTCATGACCTCAAAGTCGAAATCATAGTAAGGAAGGTTTCTTGTGGGTCCCGACTAGAGGAAATCTTACCTGACCAACCTAGAGGAACGTCAGGTTCCCTGAGAGTTCTCAGAAGAGGTTGTGGTGTCAAGTTTTCGTAGTTAAGAAGTCGTGAGTCGAAAGAAGTACTCTTTACGACCCGACCTACTTCGTGTTTGACCTTAGTTCTAACGACCCTCTTTGTAGTTATTGGAGTCTATACGTCTAATGTGGTGGGAATGCCGTCTTTTACTTCTTGATTTCTCGGAGAACTACTTTCTCCTCTCACTTTTTTAAACCGAATTTTGAGTTGTAAGTCTTTTGATTCTAGTACCGTAGACCAGGATAGTGGAGTACAGTATATCTACCCCTTTGTCAACTTTGTCGCTGTCGGATAAAAAGACCCGAGGTTTTAGTGACGTCCACCACTGTCGTCGGTACTTTAATTTTCTGTGAACAAGGAACCTTCTTTTCGATACTGGTTGGATGTGTCGTATAATTTTTCGTCTCTGTACTGAAACGGTTGTTTCCGTACAGATTAGTTTCGATACCAAAAAGGTCATCAGTACATACCTACACTCTCAACCTGATATTTCTTTCGACTCACGGTTTCTTAACTACTAAAACTTAACACCACATCTTCTGAGAATTTTCAGGGAACCTGTCGTTCCTCTAGGTTGGTCAGGTAGGATTTCCTTTAGTCAGGACTTACAAATAACCTTCCTGACTACGACTTCGACTTTGAGGTCATGACACCGGTGGACTACGCTTCTTGACCGAGTAAACTTTTCTGGGACTATTCTAACTTCCTCCCTCTTCCCCTGTTGTCTCTTACTCTAACAAACTACCGTAGTGACTGAGTTACCTGTACTCAAACTCACTTGAGGCCCTCAACCACTACCTGTCCCTCCGGACCGCAGGACGTCAGGTATCCCGACACTTCTCAGCCTGTACTGAACTCACTGACTTCTGTTTAATCCCAAAGTCAAGTCAAGTCAACGAGTTAACACAGGCTGAGAAACGTCGGGGTACTTAACGTCGTGCGGTCCAGAGTGACAGGTAGTGGTTGAGGACCTCAAGTGAGTTTAAGTACAGGTAACTCAGGCACTACGGTAATTTGTTAGAGTAGGAGACAACAGGGGAAGAGGAGGACGGGTGTTAGGGAGGTTCGTAGTCTCAGAAAAGGTTACTCAGTTGAGAAGCGTACTCCAGCGGTTTCATGACCTCAAAGTCAAAATCGTAGCAAGGATGGTTTCTTGTGGGTCCTGACTAGAGGAAGTCTTACCTGACCAACCTAGAGGAACGTCAGGTTCCCTGAGAGTTCTCAGAAGAGGTTGTGGTGTCAAGTTTTCGTAGTTAAGAAGCCGCGAGTCTAAAGAAGTGTCAGGTTGAGAGTGTTTGGATTAATGAAAAGAGGGAACCATTGTAGACCTACAGGAAGTGATTTTACGATCGATAACATCGTACCACCAAACAACCCGTCATACATTAAACACATACACACACTCACGAGTCAGAGTAGGGTGAGAAACGTTGGTGTACCCGGTGGTGATTATTAGAACCCCTCGAAACACAAGTCACCTAGTACCTAAACTTAAAAATAACATTTGACAATACCTGCAAGACCAAAACTCCTTCTTATTTTAATAGTACTATGGTTGTAAGAGACTTATTTGTAAACATAATACGAAAAAACCTGACCATTAAATCTCCTTACAAAAAGTGGAAATTCATACAATAGACGAGTCAGCACAGGTTGAGAAACGCTAGGAACCTGACATCAATGGTCCGAGGAAACAGGTATCTTAAGAGGTCCGTTCTTGTGTTCTTACACAACGGTAAGGGGAGAGGTCCCCAGAAGGGTTGGGTCCCTAGTTTGGCCTAGAGGACGTGACGTCCGACTCAGAAATGGTAGACTCAATAAACGATTATTAAAGGTTGTGGTTCCTGGGTTTAGAACAGATGTAAAGAGAATGCATCATACATTTGAGAACTTCTCCTTATGGTAACGTCGGGACACTAGTCTTTTCACACCCTTTTACCTCGTTCTCGAGTCAAGATAAAAAAAGAACGGAAAATGTTAGTCTTAAAATCAAACGTGAAAAGATCTCCCTACTTGTTGTATAGGGAGAATAGATGTTATACAAACACTAAACGATTTGTCAAAAACAGAACAAAATGTTGAAAAAAAAATTGGAAAAGTTAAAAATACTTCGTTTAATTACCTCAATTCGTCCCCGTTTCCATATCCTCGTCATCCGTTAGTAAGGATCTATGACTATAATTGAGGTACATCTTACGAACAGTAGCAGTAATCTAGTACAAGGTACTTTAATCCCCGGACACTTGTATGGTGCGGGACGATAAAGGGGTCGTACATGTACCGTCTTAAGTTTACAAAGAAGGTACTTATTTCTTAAGGAAGTGTAGCACTCTTTTGGTAGACGACGGGATTTTATTGACTATATGAATCCATTAAATAGAACCTACATTAAAAGTTCCTTTCATCCTATACTATATCAACTGTTTATTACTTGTTCTTAAATACAACAACCAACAGGAACGAGCAACCATTTATCATACTGTTATCCCTCCAGTGAAATCGAGAGACTTAGAGTCACTTAATTAAATACTTTAATTCCCTGACCTGATCTACTTTGGTCGATCTTTTAAGATTCAGTAAATTCAAAGTTTAACGAGGGATTAAGACTTTAGTGAATCACTCTAATCCAGTTCTGGTGTTTTGAAAGTTAAACATTTATTGTCTGTTACTTATAATCTTTTAAATTTTAAAAATTATTTACACGAAACAAGTGTTTTACACTTTTTTATGTTGTTTGTGTTTGTATGTAAAAGTCCATTCGGTGGAGGGTGGTGAACCGTTGATGGTATATTTGGTGAACTAGATCAGTATTAGGACTTCTTTGGTTCGTTTACTAGTAAACAAAAACTTTGTAGTTTAACAAAACCTCTTATGACAACACTTACACTGTCCTCCGGGAAATTGAAATATAGGTTTACTTTAGTAAAAGTTCTCATGGGTATGTCATAATCTTCCGAGATACCTGAAGAGAACAGTAATACATCTCTTAGACCGAGGTTCGGTGTCCTTACGAATGTGAAATTGTAAATATACAATTTAACCGAAACCACCTATAATTATGTATAATCAAATTTAAGACGCGGTTGGATTAAGACTTCTACTTAAATGTCATTGTTTACTCTAAATATATAGGTTTACTTGAATATGATTTAGTCTCATATCCAAAAATATTTCTCTATAAAGAAATTTCATGATAAATTTTATGTGGTACGTGTGAAACCTCGTATTCGTCTTAGTTGTAGACATTTGTTAGTCTTCTAAAATATCGTGGTTGTAAAATCGACATTGTGTTTCCGATTTAGGTTCCAGTTTATGAATATGGTCAGAGAGTTTTCATGCCAAAATGGAAGTTTGGTGAAAACAAAGCATACAACAAAAGAAACGGGAATTTTACCGTAAATCGGGTTAGTGTCTTTTACTGACATACGATTTTCCCCATGATGGTTGTGTGTAAAGATACAATGGGACTTGTGTCATGAAAAAAAAAGGGGAGGAAGAAAACCCACTCGATGTTCTAAACTGGACATCATGAATTGACCTTTCTGTCAGGATTAAAAAGAAATATTAATTCATTAGAGTCAATAACTTTCATTTACGTTTTGAAGTTCAATGAAGACCGTGTAAACTCGTTGGTTATAAATAACGTAAATGAGTTGACTGAATATCCAATTAATGTTAGAACAATGAAGGTAATTAAATCTTAAACTTTAAATTAAACTTTATGACCCATGTGTGTGAGTCGGTAAATATAGAATGTCCCATTTAAAACATAAAGATTTATTTCAAACTGTAAGTTTCAATTGATGTCGTTAAGTGTTATTCGTGTTTTTGTGAAAATGGTCTCATTTCTTCACGTCAAATACTTAAATCCTAGTTGATGACTTTTACGTTCAAAGGAAATTTTTGTGTGTGTATATTGTAATTGGTACTTTAGACTTTGACACTATAAAGTCACGTTTTTGGAGTCATACTCCATTAAAATTACATTATTGGTGAACTTTTTTTTTTAGGTGTGTCACCGTGAGAATTTTTACTATCAAATGTACTGTTAACGACCGACTGTTCTGTTACACCTGATTTACAAGAATCGGTAAATTTGTAAATTTGACTAGAACAGAACAACCTGTATATAAAGAGGAATTAGTAGACGAAGACTAAGTCTTTGTGTCTTTCCGTAAATAGTTACACCTTTCCCTTTTAAGGGTGTCGGTTGATTACAAATATATAAGTTTCTGTTTAAAGACGATCCCGAAATCTATCTTTGATCTTATGGTTTTCCAGTTTTGGTAAAATACTCTAATGGTCGTCTCCCAATTAAATTTTAAAAAGATATATCAAAGGTCTGAACATCACGTCGTGGAGGAATTGCCTTTCCACTCCTGGGATAATTCCAACCAGATCCATCTTGTATTCGAGAGAATGTTCACGTTTGGGAAAGTGTTTCCACTCAATCCAGTCATAGCTCATAATATAACAAGGAACGAATTTATCTTTTAAAACATTACTTTGGATTTAAATTTTTTCATTTTCACTTAAGAGTGTCAATTTATATGAATGGTGGTTACGGGTTTAGTTGTTCTTCCTATACCTTTGAGATAAAACCGTTACCACAAATGACATGACACGATTAGTTTAATCTTATGTATGCAATCCCCTTTATCTAGGGGTTACAGACTACAACGGTTTACTTGTTCTTTCTTTTTCTTAGTAGTAGTTAAGGTTTTCCAGATCCCTTACGACTTAGTAGTTTCGGTTTTACCGAAAGATATTGTCCATTGTTAAATCAATCTTTTTTTCTTATTCTATTCACGTAGTGTTTTGATGATTTGGTTAGATAGAGACAGTGTAAATTGAACACTCAGTAGTTTCACGTTAGATGTCGAAAGATGTATGTATAAAATCAAAGAGTAACGTTACCAAATTCAGTTGTGACTCTCCTACTTTTATTTTTATGTATCGTTTAATACGAAGTAAAAAGTGTTATCGTGATTTCTCTTTTTCCATGGAAAGATATTATAGAATCACGATTTACGATTCATTGTCACCAAAGACGATCCTGTCCTCAGTGAGACGTACTTTGTAATTCGAAAGAGATATTCTTATTTAAAATTTTAGGTCTTCATCTTTTTTTATCGTTTGAGACATTTGGAAACGTAAAGGAGATACGTTTGGTCCAAAATTCATGACTCAAGTACAATCATAAAGACTAATCACATTCGTTAATTCAAATCCTTAGACCTGACTTTCCCAGAAAACGAAAATATAATTGAATTTTCATTATACCCCAGAAGATCGAGTATCTTTCCTTATCTCGACCGAACTGAAAGAGGTCTTAGACTCAGTATACCTCGTAGTCCCTCGAGACACTTTGGTATACGATCAACAAGTAGAAGATGTAGACTAGCTTGCATCGTCCTTCCCAATCTTATAAGGAGTAGAAGATATGACAACTTTAGAACTCCTTATATATTGTAGGGACCCATCAAGGATGATTGGTTCAGTGAACACCAAAAATCCCTCCAAAAAGATTTACGGTAGTCTACGTATACACTTTTAAAACTTATGAACTTTGCAAATTTCGGGTCCCTGAGATATCGTTAGAAGGTCGAAAAGTAGTAGTATCGTACTGCCAAGACTACCCTCCTTAGTCCACACTACTATTCGTTATTTGGTAAATTGTGATTGTCAAGTACCCGAAAGAACGTCGTTTAGGTAGCGACCATTCCACTACCTTTTATTCTTTCTTCTTCTCTCTTTTGTTGGTGTACCTTTTCAAGAGGTCCTTCTCTTAGTTATCCCAAAAAGTCGACGAAGTTTTTCCGTAGATATCGTAGAACACGTTCGACCTCACCAACGACTTCGACGTTCAAGTTCTTCAGTGTAAATATATGTGAGACGTTTTTCTTTTTTTGTTCCGTATAACTCTTAAAATTCTAATGAACGTAGCTTGATGTGTTTAAAATTTGGTTTGATAAAGTGTCGTAAAGATATATTAAGTTCGAAATACATACATGGAAAGTGCAGATTTAATAAGGTGAATGTGTCTCAATAAGTTGGTTTTGAAAATAAGTCTTTTTAGAGTCTCTTTAATTCGGATCTCTTAAAGATCAGTAGTAAATTTTTTTACATAAAGACTCTTTGTCAATTTTTATGAAAATTTTATATATATAAAAATTTTATAATTCCGAAACAAACTTTAAATTGAACCCATTCTTGAATGTCCCTACTAAATAAAGATATGAATCGGTATGAATATAAGTGAATTTGTAAATATCAATGGATTTTGTCCGATCATATTTTTATTGAAATTTGTTTTTTATGATACTTTACTTCTACTTGGTTTCTTCAGTCTCCTGTTACTTTCACCTAAATATTTAAGTATTTTTTCGTTTTATGATTTAGAAAAATTTCAGTACATTTCGTAGAAAAGTTAGGAATTGAAATTGGTAGAGTTTCATCAAAATTATTATATAGATAACTTTATTTGATGTGTAATTTAAATTGACTCAGTTCACTGGCACTTCATGTGATGTTCTTTGTCGTGACGTAGTAAGCGACTTATAATTTTAACATACTTTTATTAGGTCTTATTCTTACGTCAAAATTTTAATCTATTTTCATCGATAGGAATATATTTTGTTATCAATTAATAGTTTCTATACTCGATTATGGAATCAGGGAACAATCACATATCTGTTCGACCAGTGTAATCGTAGACCTGATAGATAGTTCTTTTCGTTATGTATTTCAAGATAATATACCTTTTTCTAACAAAAAGAAGAAAACAAAGAAAACCTCCCCTCTGACCCTATCGAAATAACTTCATATTAACTGCATGTTGGACTTCATTATTGGTTGTGTAAATTTCACATGCAAAAATTATTCAAAATTACAAATATGTGAAAACTTTGGTGATGACATTAGTTTAATTCTTGTCTAGGTTGTGAGAGATTTCAAAAGAACACGGGGAATGTATCGGGAAGGAAAATAGCAGGGACAAGAAAGAACAGTGATCCGTTAGTGACTACACTAAAGATAGTGATATCTAGTTCACATATAAAAGATCTTAAATTGTATTCACCTTATCGTATCTTATTACATGAGAATAAAACGGACCGAAGGAAGTATGTCGTGTTAATAAAACTCTAAGTAAGAAAAAAAAAAAGTACATAACTATTAAATAAGGAAAAGTTATCGACTCCATACTATGATATATTTTCTATATGGTACCAAACAAAAAGGTATATGGAAAGTATCTATTGAATCAACAAAGATTAAAAACCGTCATTGTTGATCTCGACGATACTCGTAAGGACAGAAACTTGTCTGTACAAAGTTAACAGGACCGTTTATAGCTCCTTTCATCACCGACCTAGTATATCGTACACGTGCAAATTGTAAATTTCTTTGAGGTCTCGATAAAAGTTTTCACCAATGTGACTTAAAATGTAAAGATGGTCTTCAAATACCCTCAAGGTCAAAGAGGTGGAGGAGGAGTTGTGAACCTTACCGGTCGGAAAATTTAAAATTAGTATCAGTATCCACACATCATCATATGACTCCAAACTTAAACCGAGAAGGATTATTCATCACTACAAATGGACCCATAGATGAAACCACTTCATAGACAAGTTGGAAAACGTACGACTTTTTATTGATCTAACAATTTTTGGATAAAAGAACAACTTAAAACTCTCAAGAAATAATATCTAGGTTCAAGAATTAGTCTATATAACAAACTTTTATAAAGAGAGGTCTAATACAGGGAAGTAAGAGAATTACTACAGAAAAAAAAAATAACATCATAACAACTGAATGTTATAAAATAATAATTATCAAAGTCCACAAATCGTATCACTAAGTCACAAAAATATCTAATATATAGGGTAATTTTCAATAATGTTTTATTATCAATATAAGGTCTCTCAACATATTATATCAGAACAACGAATAGTTAAAATATATATGATCAAATATGAAGAAGTAGTATATGAGGATAGAACGGGAACAAGGGAAGGGAGAAGGGGTGACCATTGGTGTTCAAACAAAAGATATAGACACTCAAACAGAGACGAAATGATATATGTAAGTAAATAGAAAATCTAAGATATATATTCACTATTGTATATTATAAACGGAAAGAGACAGGTGACGAAGTGAATTAGACTATTAAAGATCCAGATAGGTACAACGATGTTTACCGTAATAAAATAAGAAACAATACCGATTCTTTATAAGGGTAACACGTATATATAGTGTAGAAGAAATAGGTAAGTAGAACAACTACCTGTGAATCCAACGAAGGTATAGAAACGTTAACATTTATTATGACAATACTTGTAACCCCACGTACATACAAAAGATTAACCTCAAAAGAGGTTTATGTACGGGTTCTCACCCTGACGTCCTAGTATACCATTAAGATCAGAATCAAAAAATTCCTTGGAGGTTGTCTCTCATCCACCCAAGGGAAAAAAAGTGTGGGAGAGGTCGTAAATAAAGAACATCTGAAAAATTATTACCGGTAAGACTGACCACCCTCCACTATGGAGTGACATCAAAACTAAACGTAAAGAGATTGTTAATCACTATGACTCGTAGAAAAGTACACGAACAACCGGTAGTCATACAGAAGAAACCTTGTTACAGAGAAATCCAGAAGACGAGTAAAAGACTAACCCAAAAATTTTTATATATATTTCAACGTACTTGACAAACACATAAAATCTTTAATTAGGGAATAGTCATCTTAACAAAGGTATGTAAAAGAGGGTCAGTCATCCAAGAGAAACCAAAGTGAATACCAAAGGAAACGACACGTCTTCGAAAATTTGAATTAATCGAGGGTAAACAAATGAAAACAAAGATAAAGGTAATAAGTTCCTCTGTCTAATTTTTTTATAACAACACTAAATACAGTCTCTCACAAGACGGATACAAAAAGAGATCCTCAAAATATTATAGACCAGAATATAAATCCAGAAATTAGGTACAACTCATCTAAAACATATCTACAATTTCTCTAACTCGTAAAAAAACTTGTAATTTGGTCAGAATATGAGGACCTTATATAGTTTGAAACGGTATTATATAATAGGAAAAACTTTATAACAACCCAAGTTATACGATTTTAAAACACCTCTTGAAAACACAAATACAAGTACTACCTATACTGGATATGCAAAAACAACAAAACATTACAGAGACCAAAACAATAACCCCATTGAGTCGTCACCGGTGTCCTGACCTTTTCCAGTCAAAAGTAAGGTTAGGGTTTCTTTCCGTTACGGTTTCTTACGAGTTTGATGACGTGTTAACGTGAGTAGAGTGTGTGATCATTTCATTACGAGTTTTAAGAGGTTCGGTCCGACGTCGTTATACACTTGGCACTTGAAGGACTACAAGTTGGACCAAAATCTTTTCCGTCTCCTTGGTCTCTAATTTAACGGTTGTAGGCGACCTAGTACCTTTTTCGTTCTCTCAAGGTCTTTTTGTAGATAAAGACGAAATAACTGATACGGTTTCGGAAACTGACACACCTAGTATTATTTGACACCTTTTAAGACTTTCTCTACCCTTATGGTCTAGTGGACTGTACGAAGAACTCTTTAGACATACGTCCAGTCCTTCGTTGTCAATCTTGACCTGTACCTTGTTGTCTGACCAAGGTTTATCCTTTTCCTCACGCAGTTCCGACATATAACAGTGGGACGAATAAATTGAATATACGTCTCATGTAGTACTCTTTGCGACCCGACCTTCTTCGTGTCCTTAATTCTAACGGCCCTCTTTATAGTTATTTGAGTCTATACGTCTACTGTGGTGGGAATACCGTCTTTCACTTCTCCTTGATTTTTCGGAGAACTACTTTCACTTTCTCCTCACTTTTTCAACCGAATTTCGAGTTGTAAGTCTTTTGCTTCTAGTACCGTAGACCAGGGTAGTGGAGTACCCTTTATCTACCCCTTTGTCACCTTTGTCACGGTCTGAAATAAAAAGACCCGAGGTTTTAGTGACGTCTACCACTAACGTCGGTACTTTAATTTTCTGCGAATGAGGAACCTTCCTTTCAATACTGGTTGGATCTATCGTATAAGTTTTCGTCTCTGTAATGAAACGGTTGTTTCCAGACAGATCAGTTCCGATACCAAAAATATAGGTCACCAGTACATACCTACACTCTCAACCTGACACTTCTTCCGACTCGCGGCTTCTTGACTACGAAAACTTGACACCACAACCTCTTCTGAGAACTCTCAGGGAACCTGACGTTCCTCTAGGTTGGTCAAGTAAGATTTCCTCTAGTCCGGACCACAAGAAACCTTCCTTACTACGATTGCTACTTTGAGGTCATGAAACCGGTGGAGTACGCTTCTCAACTGAGTAACCTTTTCTGAGACTACGAACCTCCCTAACCCCCGTCCTCCTTTTCCCTTGCTGTCTCCTACTCTACCGATCTACCGTAGTGCCTGAGCTACCTGCACTCACACTCACTTGAGACCCTCAACCACTACCTGTCCCTCCGGACCGTACGACGGTAAGTACCCCAGCGTTTCTCAGCCTGTGCTGACTCGCTGCCTTGACTTGACTTGACTTACCGGAGTGTCTTATGCAACTCTTCACTTCACTAAACTCGGACCTCAGAAGAAAAAATACGCCTTCAAAAATTGACGGTTAATTTTAAATGAATTATGTAACACTCGATAATTCCAATAGATAAAGAAATACTCACTCGAGACCATCATACACAGAAGGTTACTTAAACAGGTAAATTAAACACCTTAAATACCACATCTAAAAAAAACGTTATAAATAATAGGAAAGAAAATTATAATCATTTTATACATCCTACAGTGTACAAAGAAAAATACAGGATTAACCATACGACTCACTAAATTAGTCAAAATAACAAGAAGAGTTCATCGTAAACGAAAGTTAAAAAAGGGATGATATAAAGACTTTCAAAAAATAAAGTAACTAAAGACGATATTAGAATAAAAGAAAGAACATAAAACCTAAATCATACCCGAAAAAACAAAAACAAAGATCAACTTTTAACTACAGTAACGAGACTCTGTAAAGAATAAAATATTATTTCCACAAATCATAATACATTAAAGGAAATTCATGTCATAATGAAATAAAAATTTAAATAAAAAACCGACTCGGTGTACCGTACACCCAGTCAAGAGACTGGTCCCTGACTTGGATACGTGGGACCTAACCTTAGTACCTCAGAATTGACGACCTGACGGTCCCCTCAGAGAGATTCATATGAAATCACTAAAATCTCCGTAGGATACGTATGGATACAAAAACTATCGAATATAAAAATAAATAGAAGTAAGGTTTTATAGATTAAAAGAATCACTCAAAAAGAAAGTGACTACAAGATTAATAAGTAGTCAATAACTTTCAACTAATTTAGAAGTTGATATTAAAATATTTACAGACATTAACGATGAAATAGTCAAAAACCGAATACATAAAACTTCGAAAATAATCTACGTATTTACAATTTCTGACAAAACATGATAACTACTTGACTAGAAAAATAGTACTACTTTATTCGTAGAAATAACGATCACTACATAAAATGAGATTGTAGATGAAACAGACTAAAATTATCACGGTAAGATTCAGAAAACTGGTAGGATGAACACACCCTACTTCACGTAAAGGATATCCGTTGTACATAAACTTAGGACAAAAAAGTAGGTCAGACTGTTAAAGATGGAAAATTAACCCACCAATTCGGTACAGATAAATTACACTAATAACCCTTCGAATTCAAATTTCCATATTAGAACGATAAATAAAAGACAAAGGGTAGACAAGTAACAAAGGAAAGAAGAGATATACGGTAGAAAACCTAATTTCTTTAAAGAAATACTAGGATAAAATAGAGGAAACGATTAAATAATCGACATTGAGAAATAAAATGATCAACGAAATCTTAAATATCAGATGTAGAAAATGGATAGTATTATAGAATGGTGAATTATACATCATATTTTTGGATAATGATATGTATATCATATAAAAGGAAAAAGGAGAGAACACGATAACAATAGTATGTAAAAATATATCTAATATTTGAGTTAAAATGTCAACTGAGAACTTGTGTGTGGGACTCAAAAGTGACGTGTCCAGGTTAATCTGTACCCCAATAAAAATTCTTTATATGTCAGTCAAGAGACATAGACACCTGTCTCTTGGGTCCCTTCTGGACTGAGATTCCCGAACTCGTAGGTCTAAAACTGTAGACACCACCACCACCCCACAGGACCTTGGTAAGGGGACCCTACGAGTTCCGGTCGAGATAATAATCGAAAATAGTTTAAACCTTCTTAAGACTGGTAATAAAAAAAAGAAAATAAGAGAAGAGGGGGAAAAACTCCCTTGAGGTTAACACGAATATAGACCGGTGAACTTTAACTGAGTCAAACGACTACGAGAAGGTAATTTTTTTTTTTGCAGACAAATGAAAACCCATCAAAGTTAACAATACAGGAGTCAAATTGAAGAGATTATAGATTACATGATAATCAGGGTAAATCATGTACAAAGTATAGTATGTGGTATCATAGGTAGAAGTCTTCAATATAACCGATAAAAATTAATAGAGAGTACCGAGATGAAAAATATGTATATCTTATATCAATATTGTAAGGGTAGAATTACAGGAACAAAGGATTAAAATTGTAGACACCGTCAAGTGTCAACGAAAGACAATCTTCTCACTAGAGTAACACCCAGGATAAAAGAACGAAGAAATGAACCGACTAATGAAAAAATAACCTACAGTCCATACCACTTAAAATGAAACGACACATGACCTAATGAGACATGACGATATTTATAAGATTGAAACAAGACCCTACATAATTATCAACTTAATAGACCTCTGTCAAACTAAAAAAACCAAGAACAAAGGTCTAAACCCTTTGTACCCTGATCTCGTCGGAAGTCAGCTTCCAATTAATAAGAGGTGATGACTCCGTTAATAATTAATAAGAGGTGATGACCCGTAGGGAACATCGAGTCAACCATTTCTTAGACGGACGTTACGTCCTCTGGACCCAAGCTAAGGACCCAGTCCCTTCTGGGGGACCTCTTCCTTTACCGTTGGGTGAGGTCATAAGAACGGACCTCTTAGGGTACCTGTCCGATGTCAGGTACCCCAACGTTCTCAGCCTGTGCTGATTTGGCGGTGGTGGTGACTCCATTCCGTCAAAACACATGAGATGGGTTCTGTGACACTAAGAACTCCAAAAGTCACACCGATCCCCCTTGTCCATGACGAAAGGTCGGACACACTCACGTGGTCTGCTATATTGAGAATCTGGAAACTTCACCATGTGGGAGGTCCAAGTATATCAAAAGAGTGTCTTTACACGACCATTCATGAGTCAACTCATGTGTTCTTATTATGAAACGTCTGGAGACCTTAAAAGAGAAACACCTCGAGAGTGTAGAAACCATGAAACAGGTACTTGGGATCGACAGAACTATAGGGTGCGGAAAGTGGAGACGGAGGTATTAAGTCCCAATGGTCGACACGAGACGAACCCTAGGTGACAAACACGGTGTATGACCTTTGAGAGACTTCCGATGCACGACCATTTTGACATACGGAGTAAACAAAAAGGTAGAGAACCCCTAGTGACAGGAAGTAATGGACTACATGTCAGAGAACATATAATAAGACTTATAAAACAGTTGTACAATCAACGACGTCCGTCCTCCTTTCTCCTAGTCTGACCAGGGACAGTGACGTAGAACGAACCTTCATATTCAGGGAAGGAAAACAAAATTTTAATCAATATCCCAAGACCCTTGATATTTTCAGACTAAGATGATGATTTGAATACAAGAAGACGGAAGGAATTACCGAAACGTCAACTTTTAAATATCGGGATAGATATTTGTTAAATTATAAAATCCTTATTATAAATTCGAACTCCAAATCTAATTTACCAATAGTACAGAATCGTCAGTGACTTCCTATAGAGATTACACACAGAACTCCTTCCTTCCCCTCTCTTAGGTACACGTTTAGGTGGACGTGAAATTTGATATTGAGACCCTGAAGGAGACACCAGGTTACCGGTTCTAAGACACGAGGGTTTTGTCCCCCGGGTCCCTTGATCTAGGACACACGGTGTTGATTCTGGACCGTATCGGTTTATTTATTCATTTATAAATTTTCTTTTATTTTATTCTGATATCGAAGACTACCGTGTCCTTAAGAGACGTTTCATAAACAGATGGAAATATTTCGTCTCTATTATCATTTCCAAAGATCGTAAAAGAACAGTTACAATCAGTATTTCTAAAAGTTCGAGTAATTTTAATTTCTTATTTAAGTAAATTTTCAACTGTGAAGTCCGTCCTTAAAAAGTTAATATTGTCGTTTGAAAAGAAATCGTGAATGATATATTGTCCGGGAAACGATCCACGACATTCATGAAAAAGAGTTCATTTGCACTGTTAGAATATCCATACCAGGTAATGTTTGAAGTGACTTGTCTACTCTTTTGACTCCGAGTCTATCAGTTTCACTCTAACTTTCATTCTAAAGAAAGAGAATAAATTTCAAGAATACCTCATGAATTATTCGGTCCGTGAGAAGATCTAGGACCCTCGTATTACCACCCCTATTTTTTTGAGAGACTGTGATTCTCAAATATGACAAATATGACAATGTATCGTTATTTTTAATCATTTTTTTAAAAACATGGATCACGGTATAGTTTTCAATTCTGACGTTTTCAATACTTAAATACAGTGACTCCCTTTATTTAGATTAAAATTTTCGTCTCCTTTGTAAGAAACATTTCAATTTCATCAAAATAGATGATTCATGTTTAAACCGTCAGAGGTTCTGGGACGAGAAATGATAAGGTATAATCGAGATGTAGTGTCATGTAAAGTCTTTCTCTACGTAAATTTTTTAGTTTTATTTTTTATTTTTCGACTTTGTAATGTGGATAGACCCTTGAAACGTTGGATGATGTTAAAGAACTGAGGTTACTGTCTACTATTTGTTCTTTGTTTTGCTGTTTATACCATAACCAGTTTAATTATAATCAATTTCTTTACGAGTTTAAAAGTATCTGATATGTAAATAAAAACTTATCTTTCTCGGAGAATAGTTGAACATGTATCCTTTATATAAACGATAAAGTCCTTACATTTCTATCACGAAAGGAAACATATATATTTTACAAGTTCAGAGTCTTGTTTTGTTTGTCTTGATACGTATGGAGATGTCGTCCATGTTACAGATACGGTTGTCAATCTTTAAGAAGTTTGAAGTCTTTACCCAATTTCGTCGACGGTTGCAGTTCATTAGACTAGAAAGGACTCCAAACATCATTGGATTTTTATCTAATAAAAGTCACATACGGAAAATATTATACTTTATTTTATATTCTTTTTAAGTTTGTAAACTCTTATTTTTTCTATGTATCTGATAACCGAAAAACCAGAGTCCTAGGGAAATGTACAAATTTTTAATGACTCCCGGAACTTCTTGAGAAAGAAAATACGTTCAATATAGATGGTTATTATGGTACAAACTTTAATTTTGAGTCACCAAATTTTTGTAATTACGTATTACTTTTAGATTTAATCTTTCCATTATTTTTACTCAATAACAAAATGTAAAAATGTTCAGAGAAATTACAGACCGAATTATCTTCTGTTTACCTAAGAGAAATAGACGAAAAGTAAGTTCGACAACATTATAGTGTACGGTACTTTAAAGATCTTTTGAGTTGGGATCTAAGTTCTGTCTGACTTTCATCTTTTGCGTTTACTATAAAATCATAATAATATTTTTATTAAAGGAGGGGTTTCTCTGGGACCTTCCGAGAGTCTAAGGGTCTAGCGTAAAACTTTTGATATCTACTCTCTTAGGTAAGTGTTTAAATTAAGAGTCAACGGTTATATTACTACAGTTACTGAATTCCTGGTTTCTCTTTTCGACAATATCTTATCATAAAAACCCACCCTACTAAACCCTCTTACCGTAACTTTGTACATATTATAGTATATACTTTACTCAGTGGTCAGGTCCAAGTTACGTACTATGACCTACGAACCCCGACCACGTAACTCTGTTGGGTCTCCCTACTGCCCCTCCCTCCTCCCTCCCCCCAAGTCCTGCCCCTTGTACACATATGGACACCGCCTATGTACAACTACATACCGTTTTGGTTATGTTATAACATTTCATTAATTGGAGGTTAATTTTATTTATTCAAATATAATTTTTTTAAAATTTTTTCTTTCACTTGTTTATAGATTTTTTTTTTATCTTATCATGAAAAATTCATTACTTTTTTAAAATAAAACACGTCCTCGTACGGAGTAAATGTTTTCATCATCCTTTTTTCTTCCACTGGTTTGATATGTACTAGTAATTTCAATCAGTTTACGTCGATTATACCTAGACTTGTTCACTTCAATTTCAACGAGTCAGCACAGGTTGAGAAACACTGGGGTACCCGTCAGGTACCTTAAGAGATCCGGTCTTATGACCTCACCTATCGGAAAGGGTAGAGATCCCCTAGAAGGGTTGGGTCCCTAGTTTGAGTCCAGAGGGTGTAACGTCCGCCGAAGAAATGGTCGACTCGGTGTTCCCTAGATGTCTCGTCGTTTATTCCTACTTCCTTTTGTCACCTTAAAACAACCAGATCAAAAGTCTACCATTTCGTTATTATTTTTGGATGAAGTCTGTATACGTAAAAGTCACTATAAATCTTTTTAAAAGACTTTTTTAATACTCATCTATGACCTTTGTATTTCCTTTCTTTATATCACTTTATTGACTCATTTATTTACCTGAGAACCCAAGAAATTTCAGATATCCCGTGTTTTTTTAGACGGGTCGAAGACAAGGAATATGGAACCGATCATATGACGGTATCCTAAGTAATCTCTCCACAATTTGATATGATCCAATTCGAGGATCTTTTCCGTGACATTCAGTTTTATTATATTTCTAAAAAAAAGTATTTACTTACATTATTTATCCCCATACAAAAATTAGTTCTCGGACTACAGGATTGTAAAATATCTTTACTGGTCTTAGTGGTAGACTAGTATTTATTTGGTATATCCTAGTCAGACCATGTCCTGTACCGTCCAATATCATGACATTTTTGTCATACTTGTATAATTTTATAAAAATAGTTATTTTAAAATAAATTTTTGAGTAGATTTCTCCCCCAATACCCCATATTTCTTTATTTTCTTAATCGTGAGAGTCGTTTTTCTCGACGAGGAACCCGAGTTCTCCATTAAAAGATATGACGTTGTTTTAGTTCTTCAGTTAATAACACATCAGGTTCACTGAACATATTGTTAGTAGACATTTCGACTTAATTTAAATCACTATGAACTTTATAGTGTTATGGGATCGGGGCTCCTTCTTCCACTGTTCGCTTGAAGATACCATATCCAACGTTCGACAGTTTACCCCGTTTTCTGACTCATCTATATTTGGTACCTTTACGGACCGTATATGAACTGTAAATGACGACTTAATTGTTTATACTTATGAGTTTAGTATTGGTCAATCTGATTTACTCTTGGACATTGTTATACATTACGATTTATGTAGTGATCTAACGGTAAGATTAGAAATGTACCTCGATACCAATTCTTGTCGTCAAGACCTTAGTCTCTGAATTTTGCACTAAGTACAGAGGTATAGTGTGTCAAGAAGTAGACACACTATACCTCTGTTGTTACTATCAGTGTGAATTCTCAACAAAAGTCCTAATTTACTCTATTATGTAAATATTACAAACTGGATCATACACCATGTACCATTTACGAGTTTTTTCACCATCTATAACAATCGATAATTGTAGGACAATATAATATTTTAGGATACACCAAACAGGTGATTACTGGAAGGATTTGTATCATTTTCGTCTTAAACGGAATGTGATAAGACTATCTAGATCATTTGACCCATCTTTTTTTTAAACATTATCAGAAAATTTTCCACGGAGAATATTTGAAAGATGGACTTATCTCATGAGACTTAGTAAATTCAACTAAGCTGTAATTTATACTTTCACTTTCAGTGAGTCAACACAGACTGAGAAACGTTGGGGTACCTGATATGTTAGGTACCTTAAGAGGTCCGGTCTTATGACCTCACCCATCTGAAAGGGAAGAGGTCCCCTAGAAGGGTTAGTCCCTAACTTAGGTCCAGAGTACGTAACGTCCGCCAAAGAAATGGTCGACTCGGTGTTCTCCTCAAAGGGACCACCGAGGGTCCACACCAGTCACGGGGACTGTGACACTGTCCGGTGTCAGTTGGGTGCAGAGACGGTCTCTGAGGACCTGTGAGTGTCCTATCAGACCTAGTCAGAGAACACCCGAGTGACGAGGAAAGAGGACCCAGGACCACATGTGTTCCAAAACAAACACGAGAGGTTCTCAGAGACAAAGGGGTCAGGACACCTTCAAGACATTAGTTTAGGGTGACCGGAAGTTTCAGTTTAGGTAACCCCTAAGAGTCAGAAAAAAAACGGTTTAGGAGTCCAACCCTTCAGACAACACCTCGGATCTTGAAAGTGTGGTTACGCTCTTGAAGAAACCATATTAACAAGAGGTCAAACAGAGAACGGGTGTGTCGTCGAGAAGGGTCTATCACCTACCACTATCACCATTTCCTGGACGGACGGCTGTGTCCTCCACACCCAAGTTAAGGATCTGACCCTTCTAGGAGTCTTCTTCCTTTACCGTTGGGTTAGGTCTTAAGAACGGACTTTTTAATGTACCTGTCTCATCGGACCGTCCGATGTCAGGTACCTCGACGTTTCTCTGTGAAAAATTATATTGAATTATATTACCTTATTGAATTATTGTAACAAGTCAGTAATTCAATACAGACTGGGAAACGTTGGGGTACCTGACGTCGTACGGTCCGAAGGGACAGGAAGTGATAGAGGATCTCAAACGAGTTTAAGTACAGGTAACTCAACCACTACGATATATTGGTAGAGTAGGAAACGACGGGAAAAGAGGAAAGTGAAAGTTAGAAAGGGTCGTAGTCCCAGAAAAGGTTACTCAACAGAGAAGTGTAGTCCACCGGGTTCATAACCTCGAAGTCGAAGTCGTAGTCAGGAAGGTTACTTGTAAGTCCCAACTAAAGGAAATCGTGACTGACCAAACTAGAGGAACGACAGGTTCCTTGAGAGTCCTCAGAAGAGGTTGTGGTGTTAAACTTTCGTAGTTAAGAAGTCACGAGTCGGAAGAATTACCAGGTTGAGAGTTTAGACATGGGTTGATGACCTTTTTGGTATCGAAACTAACATGTCTAGAAACAACCGTTTCACTACAGAAACGAAAAATTATACGACAGATCCAAACAGTTTCAAGAGGAAGGTATTTCCTTCGCAGAAAATTAAAGTACCGATGTCAGTAACAAACGTCACTAAAACCTCGGGTCCTCCCCATTTTTTTTTGGACAGTGACGAAGATAAAAAAGGGGAAGATAAACGGTACTCCACTACCCTGGTCTACAGTACAAGAATTCAAAAAACTTACAACTCAAAATTCGGTCGAAAAAGTGAGAGGAGAAAGTGGCAGTAGATCTCCGAGAAATCAACGAGAAGTGAAGGACGGTAATCGTACCATAGTTGACGTATAGACTCCAACAACGAGAGTCATTATGTGTTAGGTAAAGTTTAAAGAAACCAAATCGAGCCGTTAAAAAAAAAAAAAAATGTAGTTTGTATATAAATGTCAAATTTGTGATTAGTGTGTCACTTGTCTTGTAGTTTATTTATGATGGGTCCAGTTCTTTATTGTGAGACGTAGGATCTTTGTGTTAGAAGGGACTGTTGTAGGGGTTTGGGTAAGATATTTCCGTCAGTGAGAGGACCAAAATCACTATTTGTAAGGGAACCAAAGGAAAGTATCAGAAGGGTGGTACTTACAAAAGACTCATTGTCAAAGTGTGATGTGTAAACGAAAACACTGAAATAAGAAAGTGAATTATATTTAAACACTTCCAGTAGACATAAAGATATTAAATTAAGTCTAAGTAACGACACACCATCATGGAAAATGTATTGTGTAGGGTAACACTAAAACTACTCTTACCATGACTCAGATTTCTAGTAAACCCTTCTTAATTGTAGAAATGTTATAGTTCAAAAGATTACGTACCTGTACGATAATAAGAGGTAGATGAATCCGAAGAAAGTAACAGAGGTTTATCGAAATTGTTAAAGAGATTTTCCAGGGTACATATAAAATAACCTAAATATAAAGAACAATCGAGTTCTTTAAAGAACAATCGTAGTAAAAAACTACGATAATGACGAAAGGGGGATACCTATTTGGGAGAATAAAAAATTTTTTTAAATTAAAAAGTAACAACCAATGTATTTACGTTGAGTAAAACATATTACTAAACATAGTTCGTCGAACTGATTCAAAGACAATAAAGTTGACGATTAGACATATAATAAAACTCATAGGATCAGATCCGTGTATCAATATACTTTAGACACTCTTTGTTGTAAAGAATAAAGAAAAGAACAGATGGGTAGGTGGGTGGGTGGGTAGGTAGATAAAAAACGGAGTGACGAAAAGGGTCCTGAAGACAACAACAAGTCAACGATTCAGCAAAGACTGAGAAACGTTGGGGTACCTGATCTCGTGTGGTCCGAAGGGACAGGAAGTGATAGAGGGTCACAAACGAGTTTGAAGTCCGGAGATTATGTCATGATTTGTCCTGATTATGTTCGTCAATGATAAAAGTCAGAGTCCTCTCTGTAATTCATATTCAAGTGGTAATTATATATTAAGTGATAATTTGCGTTACTGACGACGTCCAAAATATATCTTTAGAACTATTTCGACTTCTTCGAGAAGAATATGAAACGATCAAGGAAAACAATTTTTTTTTAAAGTGTCTTTAGATACAACCTAAAATACTTTACGTGAGATGAGTCGATGACTCTATACTGAAATTAAACAAATACACTATGTCATGTGAGTTAAGACATCACAATTTAGTTCGGACGTAATAACCCTTATTAGACTGAACCAAAACTGTTTAATAAGAAAAATATATAATTTCCTAAACAAAATATATACATATATATCGACCAAGATAGACACCACCAAGACCAGATATTTCAGTAGTGTTAGTGACTTGGTACGAGGATTCCCTTTGTCTTCTAATACGGAGACTAATGTTATGAAATTAATATTCTAGTTGTATGTTGAACCTAAATGTACATAAACAAATTTTTATGGAATAAATTATATATAATGTACGTAGTTGTGACTTGAGTGTTGGTTGTGGTAATATTGAGTACGGATTCCCTCCGTATAGATTATGTCATGAAAGAGACTTTCCGTATTATGTCGGAACAAAAATCTATATGCAACAAATACGAATCCCCAGTAAATTTTTCATTTTAGTTATTTTTGACGTTTTTTACATGAGATTTATCTGACTTTTTCCCTGTAAAAATATGAACTCTTAACTTGTTACTCCTTCTCGAACGGAACGAGTTGAAGTCGATCCTTCCACATACAGTCTACTGAATTTAAAAAGCGGTGTGACTCGTACAAGTGTTTAATCTGACTTTTATGGTTCCCATGACTAGAACCTTAATTTAAAATAACTAATCCACTTAAACGTCTATACCTTAAAAACTTATTACTTCTATTTGTCACATGTGTGTGTGTGTGTATATATAAACGTAGATACAAGTATTCACTGTGGTCTGATATTAAAAGGTGAGAACATGATAGTTCTCAAAAGTACGTTTCCAATACGATCTGAGAATTCCACTCACGTCCTCATAAGAAAAGTAAGATAAAAATTCTCATACACATTCTTATCTGAAGTAAAAGGGAAATTACGAATAGTCTTAAACGACCATTTCGGTAAATCCGGATCTCAGAATAAATACTTTTCTAAAAATTGGTGATTAAATTAAAGAAATAATAATTGTAGGTGTTTCAATAAGTCATAGGAAGATGATAGAAAATTACAGAAGTCATACATAACGATATAAGTGGGAAAAATTATAACTTTAACCAATAAACACTGAAAACAAAAAACCCTACATGGAGTGGGTCTCTAAAGATTAAAATTACCAGTAGTATTTTAAGGTCCAAAATATAAACAACTGAAAAAGATGGAAGGACGACAAATGAAAAAAGTGAAAAAAACACCCCTTCCTCGAATAAACGACTTAATAGAAACTGAAAAAGAAAAATTAAGAAATTTTTATTAACATAAATAAATAAGTGGAAACCGACACGACCCAGAAGTGACGAAACGTCCAAAAAGAGATCAACGTCACTCGTTCCCTAGGAGAGACCACCATCACACGTCCTAAGAGTGTCACCACCGAAGTCTCGGTGGTGTCTCGTACCTGAGACACCAACACAACGTCGAGAACCCCATATCTCGTGTCCGAGTTGTCAACACCGAGTACTCGAATCAATGAGACACCGTACACCCTAGAAGGGTCTGGTCCCTAGCCTGGGCACAGAGGACGTGACCGTCCTTCTAAGAGATGGTAACTCGGTAGTCCCTTCGGGTAGAAATTGAAGAACTCTGTCTGAGAATTAAGCAATCAAAAGTCAAAAAGAAATATGATATCGTAAATTCGATATTTAAAAGGAAATTCACTACGATATCGATATGGGGTTTCAAAATTATTTTTCGTAAAAACACTGTAAAAACCTGTTTTTAAGAAGTGTTTTTTATAATAAATCAACTTTTATAAAAAATGAAAAATTATATTAAAAAGTCGAGTACCCAAAAAACCCCTTCCAATAAATGATTAAAGATTTGGAAACCCATGAAGATTAAGGGTAAACCATGGTTAAAGAACGAATTGTCGTAACAGACATATTAAGTTGGGAAACTCAGAATGACTGTAAACAGAAAATTTAAAAATATTTAATTATTGTAAATTTTATAAATGATATTAAAAATTTATTGTAAAAACCATTTACAATAGACATGTCATATCAACTTTACTTAATAAAACATCAAGACCCCATGTGATAAAATGTATACTCGGTGAGACCACCGGAGTCTCCAATTTCGCAGACAGACGTTACGTCCTCTGGATCCAAACTAGGGACCCAGCCCTTCTAGGGACCTCTTCCTTTACCGTTAGGTGAGGTCCTGACAACGGACCTTTTAGGGTACCTGTCTCCTCGGACCATCCGATGTCCGGTACCCCATCGTTTCTCAGCCTGTGCTGACTCACTGAAGTGATAAATAATCATTTAAGAGTTTGAATCGTACGTGCGTCTCGAAACTCAAAAACAGTGAATCTGACCTTACCTTTCGTAAAAGAAGTCTCGTCCCCACAAGTTATTGTAAAGTCTCTTTCTTAGTTATATACCCCGACAAATTCCGTCCGGTTCCTTTCCTTGACTAACCTTTGTCCTAAGTAAGGGACCCGGACCAAATTGGACGTTCACTCGGTCCACGGAGTCCGGTCTCCCCTCATGTACCACCGAAGTCTCCAATTTCGCAGACGGACGTTACGTCCTCTGGACCCAAACTAGGGACCCAACCCTTCTACGGGACCTCTTCATTTACCATTGGGTGAGGTCATAAGAACGTGCCTCTTAGGGTACCTGCCTCGTCGGACCACTCGATGTCAGGTACCCCAGCGTTTCTCAGTCTGTACTGACTCGCTGAAGTTAATGGATAAGATGTATCCCGACAATCCAACAATTGATACAACAAGTTTAAAGATGACACTTACAGACGAGAGACAATAACTCTTCTACAGTTTAAAAAAAATTTCTTCGTCTTTTTATAGAGATATGTAACTATTTTATCGTGGTGGAAGTTTGACAACATATTTCTAATTTACTCAATTGATGTGTGATATGTATTCCTGTTCCTCATTTCTTCATTATTAATGGTTTTCAAGTCATATCAAAAAATTTTTTTTCCGAGACCTTTTTCTATTGTCTTGAGATAAAAATGACCACGAAATGATGGTTCACTGGAATCTTTAAAATGAATGGGTAAAACACAGACAAAGGAGTATACATTTTACTTTCCGGTAAGATTAAGATATTAAAATCTAGTCAAGAACTATCTTATTTTATAATGGAAGAATGAATAAGCTTTACGGGGTTTGTTATTGCGACTTCTTCGACTTTAACTTGCCAAAATAGTTCTGGATGTTCTGGAAAATCTTGATTGTGGGTTTTTTCTATAGGAAAAGTAATATCCCCTGACCTTACGTTTTCATCCTTCAGTTCTTTGTGGACCTCATTGTCCGTTTAAACCGGAACCTTACACCTTACTTCGTCCCGTTTCTGATTATCTCAAAACGGTTCTTTTACGTATCGTTTGTGGGAGAAAGTTGTTGTGTTCTCTTCTGAGATGTGTACCTGTAGTGGTCTACCAGTTGTGGCTTTAGTCTGACTTATATAAGATACGTCGGTTTCTACCTCTTCGAGATATGTAAGTTGTTTTTGTTCTGGTCCTCGACTGACACCGAGTCTAGTACTTGAGGAATAATAGCTTAAGTCTGAGTTTAACTTCTTTCGTCCCTTTTGACGATCTGGTAAGTCCATACCGGATTTAGTTTAGGGAATACTAATATGTCACCTTCACTCTTTATCCAAATTCCCGGATCTAGACTACTATCTCACGGACTACTTGATACCTGCCTCCAAGCACTGTAACATGTCCTCTGTCCCTAGTTCTGGTAGGGGTACCTCTTCTTTACGTTTTTTCGTTTTACCGACACACCCCTCCGGAATGTTTATCGACACTTTTCTTCTCTTCACTTTTCGGTTCCTCTTTTCCTTTCAATATTCGTAGACTTACGTCTCAAGGTCTCTTATCGTTCTTCTCTATTCTTTCGGAAGAAGTCACTAGTTACGTTTCTTTATCTCCTTTTCTTGTCTTACCCCTTCTAATCTCTAGAGAAGTTCTTTTAATCTCTATGGTTCCCTTGTAAAGTACGTTACTACCCGAGTTATTTCCTGTCTTTACCAGACCTGAGGGATTCTCTTCGTCTTCTATAATTCTTCTCCACCGTTCTTATGTGCCTTCTTGACAAGTTTTTACTAGAAGTGTTGGACCTATTAGTACTACTACACTAGAGATTAGATCTCGGTCTGTAGAACCTTACACTTCAGTTCACCCGGAATCTTTCGTAGTGATACTAGGTCAACTCGACAAAGTTTAGGACTTTCTACTACGACACTTTCACGACGTGAGTTATACGGTCGTTCAAACCTTTTGAGTCGTCACCGGTGTCCTGAGCTTTTCCAGTCAAAAGTAAGGATAAGGTTTCTTTCCTTTACGATTTCTTACGAGTTTGATGGTGTGTTAACGTGAGTAGAGGGTGTGATCATTTCATTACGAGTTTTAAGAGGTTCGGTCCGAAGTCGTTATACACTTGGCGCTTGAGGGACTACAAGTTCGACCAAAATCTTTTCCGTCTCCTTGGTCTCTAGTTTAACAGTCGTAGACGACCTAGTAACTTTTTCGTTCTCTCAAGGTCTTTTTATAGATAAAGACGACATAACTGATACGGTTGCGGAAACTGACACACCTAGTGTTATTTGACACCTTTTAAGAGTTTCTCTACCCTTATGGTCTGGTGGATTGGACGGAGAACTCTTTAGACATACGTCCAGTCCTTCGTTGTCAATCTTGACCTGTACCTTGTTGTCTGACCAAGGTTTATCCTTTTCCTCACGCAGTTCCGAGATATAACAGTGGGACGAATAAATTGAAGATACGTCTCAAGTAGTACTCTTTACGACCTGACCTTCTTTGTGTTCGACCTTAGTTCTAACGACCCNCGACCTGACCTTCTTTGTGTTCGACCTTAGTTCTAACGACCCTCTTTATAGTCATTGGAGTCTATACGTCTACTGTGGTGGGAATACCGTCTTTCACTTCTCCTTCGATTTTTCGGCGGACTACTTTCACTTTCTCCTTTCGCTTTTTCAACCGAATTTCGAGTTGTAAGTCTTTTGCTTCTAGTACCGTAGGCCAGGGTAGTGAAGTACCCTTTATCTACCCCTTTGTCACCTTTGTCACAGTCCAAAATAATAAAACCCGAGGTTTTAGTGACGTCTACCACTAACGTCGGTACTTTAATTTTCTGCGAATAAGGAACCTTCTTTTCAATACTAGTTGGATCTATCATATAAGTTTTCATCTCTGTAATGAAACCGGCTGATTCCAGGCAGATCAGTTCCGATACCAAAAAGGTCACCAGTACATACCTACACTCTCAACCTGACACTTCTTCCGACTCGCGGCTTCTTAACTACGAAAACTTGACACCACAACCTCTTCTGAGAACTCTCAGGGAACCTGACGTTTCCTCTATGTTGGTCAGGTAAGACTTCCTCTAGTTGGGACTTATAAGTGACCTTCCTGACTACGACTTCGGCTTCGAGGTCATGAAACCGGTGGAGTACGCTTCTCAACTGAGTAACCTTTTCTGAGACTACGACCCTCCCTAACCCCCGTCCTCCTCTTCCCCTGCTGTCCTACTCTCCCGACCTACCGTAGTGTCTGAGCTACCTGCAGTCAGACCCACTTGAGGCCCTCTACCACTACTTGTCCCTCCGGACCGCACGACGCTAAGTACCCCAGCGTTTCTCAACCTGTGTTGACTCGCTGACTTGACTTCACTTGACTTCTGAATTTTTATGATGATAGATCACTTAAGAGAACTCCAGATTTAAAGTACTTTTAGATAAGACAGTCTAACAATTACCTGTAGATTCTCGTCGTTTCGAGATTCCCCGTGAAAAAAGCTACACAGTATATATCCTATTTTTGACAGTATTAATGCCGTGAGAGAGTCTATGTTAAGATTACTTGGTTTCAGAAAGTGACCTCCATCTTACCTTTCCCTGAGAACAGTGAATCCTATGGAGACGAACTCTGAGAGATGGTCGTCAAGAAGTAAAAACCCCATTATATGAAGAAACTCATAGACTAATTTAAATACCGGTAAAGGGGGATCTTTTGTTATATATATACTGTTCAGTGTGAAAAGTCCCACCAAGTGTCTGAGACGAACCTAATAGAACTCAAAGGTATAAATACGTCACTACTACTTCTGTTTCAAAATATCTTAGTGACAGAACCAGACCATGTAAAATCACCGTTCCTTGTCTTTTGGTGGATTTGATCGAATTCATTTTCCGTTTAAATAGAATTTATACTTTTCTACGGAGTACCTTAAGTTGAAATTCTTCGTGTCAACCAGAAGTACCCTTGTCTTTTCCATAGTTCCTCTATGAAAAAACAGAGGAGAAAGAAAGGTCTTTTGACGGAATCAACGGATGTTTTTTAAAGGACTGTGACTACTAATTTTATCTGTACCAAGACAATCCAATCTTATCCTTTGTCCTCAGGTCCTACCACCACCGATTTTCTGTTGCTTCCCTTTTCGGGCGCTTTTATCTTGTTTCTCCTGACCTCTCTCCTGGGCTCCCTCTTGTTTGTCGAAGGACCGATCGGGTTAAATGTATCCCGTCCGGGTCCCCCTCCCTTTTTGTGCATTTTTCTCCTCGGCTTCCCGGTCCCGAGGGAGGAAAGAAGTTCAGAAAACCAACCGTACGGGAGTGCGGAGATCCTACATAAAAGGACGATAAAAGATTTATTTTAACTCGACATTGTACCTCAACATTGTGACTAGATTCTCAATGTTGTTCCAGACAAGCTCCGGACTCTCGATATTGTGCCAGACAGGTTCTGGACTCTCGATAGTGTACCAGACAGACTCTCGATACTGTACGGCTCCCGAGCTTGCAGGCAGTGAAGTTTAAAAACGACTCTGTTCTGTCTTGGCTCCGCTTATATGAACGGACTGTCAAGACATGGGCACTTGATGTGATAATTTCATATTGATAAAAAGTAAAGTCAAATCTCATGAATCATAAATATATGTGTCAGTCCTATACCCAATCTAATTATTTATCGTAGACACTTGCGGAGAGACTCAAATCGTAAGAAACAATCTTATACGAGAAATTTAAGGGAAGGTTCTGTGGATACTGAGTCTATCGGAAAGAGTCCAATATGAAAAGTACGAAAGAGAGAGAAAGGTAACTTTGGATCCTGAATAATGTCGATATAGTGAAAGATGACTTTGTAGAGAGACTTTTATTTGTAGTTTAAGTTGGTGTTATATGTTAAACGGTGGTAATTCTTACAACTTTTCTTTACACTACATCCGAGACATTGAAGTAATTTGTCAACATTAGTTAAAACACCAGATGCCGTCGTGACGACCTTGCACAATCACAAGAGACCTCTGATGAGACTCCGTAAAGTTGTGTAAAAAGATTTACACGTGATCCGACATTCTTTCGTTCGGAAAAAATCTGTGCGGTTTACACTAAGGTTTCTCTGACTCCTTTTTGTTTCACTAATACGGAATACTCTTTGTTTTGTCTTTCTTTACCGACTTAAATGATTACAACCATTCTATTTATAAATCTTCTATAATCAAAAAGACTGGTCCTTTTAGATATCTTGTCTAGTTGTCAGACTAGTCAGTCCTTTGTTGATCAAAAGATGTCCTGTCGATTAAATTTATGTCAATTCTGACCAAAGATTAAAGTTATATATCCTTAGGAGAAGTAAATGTAAGACATTTTACTATTTTGTATGACTAATTTTCTGTTTCAAACCAATCTTTCAAACAATACCAAAGAGATGTAAAATAACGGAGAAAGTTTACAAGTAAATGTAAGGAGTCATTTAAAAGTGAAACGAAATCTATCTAAATACGTCTCTTGGAATTTTGACATAATAAACCTTTGTAAAATTTTAAATTCTTAAGTCAGAAGTTGAAGTGAATCAAAGAGTTTTCACAATTCATTCTTAGAACGTGCATTTTTACATATCCGATAAGTATACTATTGAAAGATAAATTTAAAGAAAGGATACAACTAAAAATGAGTTATGACGGAAACAAGAGAAAAGATTTAGTCAATATAATTTTCTGACATAAAGAAATGAGGACAGATGGATCCGACAAGTTTACTATTGAAAGATAAATTTAAAGGATACAACTCAAAATGAATTGTAACGAAAACAAGAGAAAAAGTTTTATCAATATCATTTTCTAGTGTAAAAAAATAAGGGAGGGGGAGTTAAGGGTAGAACAACCAATTCCTCGAATTATTCCTTTTATGACCTAAAATAAAGGATGTTTTAAAAGACAGACCGTACGACAGTCACAGTTGTTGTCTTAGAACTTGTGGAGTTCTGTGAAATTCTCCCTCGATATTTGAGATTCATTTTACAAAACGAACAATGTATTCTTTTAGACCGTTATAAATGGGTTCATATGTCAAAATTCGTCCAAAAGTTTCACGAGAGAAGTTTCGGTAGTCACAAAGGTCTCAGGTAAGTTCCCGGTCGTTTCTGTCTGCACCCTCTATGACCCACCACTGACTTCTTAGTTTCGATGAGGTAAAACATTCTAAGACCCTTTTCACGGAAACCTTTAGGGGACTGGAGTGGGGTGGTCGACGCTTGGTTAGTCTTGGGAACCGGTCGGGGCCTTTAAGCTCAGTTCGGGCCCTTTCCTCTTGGTTAGTCTTGAGTTGTGGATTGGGAAGTGGTCTTCCACTGGTTAGTCTGGGCCTCTGAGGGCAAAGAACTTAAAAAGCGCGCTATTATGGGATATATTCGTTACATTGGGTCGCAAGTCCCGAGGAGGGATATCGACGACGCAGCCATAGCCACCCTCGGGGTCGAGCTCGAACCATTATTTTTGAGAGAACGAAAACGTAGCCTATAACCGAGGGACCACCAGTGACCCTCTAAAGCACTGAACCCGTATTATAAACCCCCGAGCAGGTCCTAGAGGTGGCCGAGGTGCCCTTCTGGCTAGGCCTCTCAGTAGACGTCGGCCATTCGAAAAAAGACAGAAAGAAAAGTGAGGACCATCCCGGACCATAGACTCTGGCCATATACTGAGTCCGCCTGCGTGGCCTCTCAGTGGCCACCCCCAGCAACCCTCTGCAGGGGCTGGGGCCGCACCCCCCTGCCTTACGGGGACAAGAGACATCTGCTATCGCCCACATAAAGAGGACAGAGAGAAAGACAAACACACCGACAAGCATAACAGACACAATTAGATGGTTGTAGACTGACTAGGTCCCTGCTACCCCGTTGTGGTAAGATCGGGGTGTGGAGATAGGAACCAATGGCTATTAAAATTCCTCCAGTTCTACGCGCGAGTACTGGAGTCACATCTTTAATTTTCCTTATTTAATTAGTGAAAAACGTCGAGTCTTACCGGCTGGAAGGTACATCCGACCGGGAGTCTTCCGTGGAGACTGAACCCTTGACATGTGTCTCAGGCTCTATAGTAGAAGACTGGCTCCTAGCCTGTGGGACTGGTTCAAGGGAAACAGTCGTGAACACAGAGGAGCCTGTTAAGTAAAGGCTCACAATCTGTTCTCGGGTCAAAGCCCGGGACCTTCCCCAGGGAGAAGGACGTTGTTTACCGCTGAGACCGTCCCTGAGAAGAAGTGACTCTGACTGTAGGACTGGTGAGCCCCATGAGTCCCCGGTCGAACGGACGGTTACCTGGTCTGGGTCGCCGGCGGTTGACCCTGGGAAAACAGGGACCAGAGGAGGACTGCGCCTGTTGACCGGTCTCACGGGGCTGGCCATTCCTTGTTCTCTGAAATAACTAGAGAGAGGGGAAGGGAGAGACAGAGGAGAGGAATTGGGAAGGATAGGAAGGGACAAAAAGATCAGGGGGCCAGGACCTGCGTCCTTAGACCAGCTTCCCGGGAGTCGGACTCGACTCCTAACCTCTGACTAGTGGAGGAGAACCGTCTCTTGAGCTTAAGACCAAGATTAAAGACCATCCCGGCTCAAGGTCAGGAGGGAAGAGACCTCCGGGTCCCTTTTCAGGGCATTGCGGACCCATAGACATCCACCGTCCTCTGCAGACATTCCGGTAGGGAAAACGGGGGGGAGAGGACGGAGGAGCGGGAAGAAAAAGTTGGACCGAAGGAAAGGAAGGAACTTTAGAAACTACAATCATGAACCTAGACTTCAAGACACAGAGATATCCTCCAAAAGACTCTTTGACATAAAAACATAAATTACCGAAGAGACCACCTCGGCTCCAATTTCGCAGACGGACGTTATACCCTCTGGACCCAAACTAGGGACCCAACTTTTCTAGGGGACCTTTTCCTTTAAAACGAAACAGACCGTTGGTACACCAAATCTGGACGGCGGTAAAACAATTTTGAACTAAAAGAAAGGGACACGGAACTCTGGTCCCGAGAGTCCTTGTGAATAGATCTGGTAGAGATTGAGGACTGTGACTCCCTTTTTTTTCTGAATTTCGATCTAGAATGTGACACAGACAGATTTATACAGAACCATTATAAAAACATACACTAGAGATAAATAAACCGAATTTTTTTCCATTCGCGAATGTTTAGTTCATTAAGATTTAATTTGTTATTTAAGGTCCAAATACATTGACCCTTTATAAGTCACAATTTATGGACTATAATTACAAACAAACAACTGGATAAATTATATCTGTACAGAATCTCATGAATTGCAATTCATTTTATAAAAGTAACATGGACCCAAATTATACTCAATTTATAATATAGACAATGTTCAAACAGTTGTTCTTTTAATGGAGTTCATTCTTTTTGAAACTTTTTTTACATTTACTCTATACTCGTAAATCTATTTGATAATTTTTATTAATACGAAATCCTTACAGACAGATTTTATCAGACAGGTTTAACCCCATTGAATTTAACCCAACACGATTTGATTCACTACCTTCAAGTGACTGATCGATCGAGTAAAGGTTTATCTCATTTTAAAACTTTGTAAATAATGACTTGTAATCAAAGGAGAATGTTTCTTCGATTTCTTTAAACCCTGACAATTACTGATTTTTATTCGACCACGTTTTTGGACTTAAACCGAAAAGAGAGACAATCTTCCTATGTGAAAGAAGTCTACAACTTGACGTAAACTGTTATCTAAATTCAAGTAAACGAAGAATTTACCAGACAAGACATAAACGAAGACTTTAGGGTATAACAATGAAACCGACTCACTTATCGATAACAAAATGTCACTGGATATCAGGGTAGACTGACTCACGAGTTTTGGAAAGACTATAAACAACTGTTTTGAAGGATTTAGTAAGATACTTCGTGAAAACCGAAGATCGATTGAAACCCCACGAAGTCTCCCGGGGACTTCGTAGGGCTTCTCTATAATTTGACGCAAATAAACCAACCAATTTAATGTAATTTTTTTCTAGTAGTTTACTCATTATTTAGACGAGTATAATATTACAGCCCATTTCAATGATTATGTCTATAGGATTTTTAATATACCTCAAAAATTGTAAGACTATACAGGACCATAAAATTACCTTTTGGACTACTGAAGTGTTTTCAATCGTTTTCCTGATTTACTTGGTCACTTATACGAATATTGAAAATACCGAAGATAGACTTTTTAATACCCCAATTTAGAATACAAAAGTCCCTCATCGCCTTTAGAAGGAGAGTTTGATTAATACTGTTATGAAACCATTTTAATTTGTAATATTTGTTTTGTTAATATAAAAGATAGACTGAGGAGGTTTTTAATTTTCAAGAATCCAAAGGTCATTCAAATAGTTTACTCAATCTTTCCAAAAGATTACCTATGTTTTAGAGTCCTTTAAAAACTCTGGAATTTTTCCCTTTTTAAGTGGATCTAAACAATACGTTTTAGACACTATTCGGAAACCACACTCAAAGGGTCGGGACAAAATAAAATTTTCAAGTTAGACTCTGAGATATTTACAAAGTCGTTTTATTTTTCGGATATTAGTTAATACCAATATTTTTAGTCTGGTTTTAGTCACTTTTGTCTGGATAAAACGTTTGTTTGATCGGAATTAAACCAATATAAATTATTTTTATTCCCATTCAAATTTCTTTTTTTCTATAAAACTTTACAATTTATGGTCAAACAATTACCTCCAGACGTAGATCATTCTGAGTAGAGAATCTATCAAGAAACGACAATATATTACAATTGCATTTTAAATTAAATTAAGAACTTCTTGTGGGATTCAAACAAAGACTTCGAATAGAGTCATTAGATAGAAACCTACTTCTAGTCTACGGAGTACTGGACGTTGGTCCTGACCTTTTTCTGTATTAAATTCCCTGACAGTAGAGGTTGTACCTACCTTCCTGAAAAAAATAGTCCTCTTTGATGTGATGTGGTCCTACTCTTCTGCTGCTGTAGTCTCCATCTGTCGAAGGGGTTCTACGGCCTGGACTAAGCATACTAGTAAATACAAAAGAACTGAAGAATCTGGAAACGTATATTCAGTTTGCGAAAAGATAGTATCCGGACTAGGATACGATCAAAGTTTTAGTTAGGTTAACAACCCAAACACCGGTCATTGGACACAGATCAAGACCCAATGGAACCATTTAAAGAGATAATGGTCTGAGATTGACCAACCGGGACTCTTTTAAATGAATTTTTTAATTTAGTATGATTTCTATTAGTCAGATCACTGTGATCCTTTGACCCGATACAAGGAATATCTACCACGGTTATATATTAAAGGGACCTTCTATTTCTAAGATGTCCCGTCTGATTCAGTCTACTGGACTTCTATATGACCCGATGTAGATTACCTTCAAGAATTGTATTCATAATGAACACTGAAATGATTATGACGACCGATACAATGAACATAAAGTGGACAAAATGTTTTAACGACAAAGAATGTGACATATACACACTCCGGAGATTATTTTATTATATATCAGGGTATACTCTAGCTACTACCATTGTCACATTGAGATCTATACCGTTCTTCGTTCTTCTCCCTTATAAGGGGACCTGGTTTTTCGATCATTCTGTCCACCAGGTCTCTTAAAATCTATGACAAAATACCGGATCAGGTCATTGTCGTGTAACTCACCGGACAGATGGACTCTTACCTGTGAGAGTCGTGATACCCTATTTCACCAGTACTTGACGGGGGGAGTATTAGTACTAGTTCAAATACTCGTTTTTCCCCGAGACGGTTGACTTCTGACTGGGAGCGGTAGACGTAGATGTTTCTAATTTAGTACCGGCGACGTTGACGACTGAAAGTTGCGGGGACTTTCCTCAAGTCCCACTTTTAGTCCTTACTCCGTGAGACACGAGACCCTTTTTGACCGTCTTGTCCGGAAGTCTATCAATCTAGAAAAGTCCTTTTCTAAAATACTCAGGGTTAAGAACGCAGAAGAGTATGGATCTCTTTGTGACTGCAGTAATTGTCACTTTAGACGAAACCGATGATTCCTTTTCAAATGTTAATTTTCAGTTTTATCTCATCGATACCAAGTCTATAGGACCCTTTATTGATCCACTATGATACCCACATGAAAGTCTAATCTGGAACATAACGATTTGTGAAGTCAAAAGACTCAGCACAGTCCGAACCTACGGTGGTAAAAGTTTTGTTACAGACGACTTTCGATCATTGGAATGAAAAATATTTTGATCCGTTGACCGATGTACCGATGTTCAAAGGGCCTTCACGGTCCAGGTCTGACCCAAATTCTAAAATTAGTATGTTCTGAGTCTAGATTTTGAACCTTGAGTTTATGAAGGTTAAGTCACAGATATGAGGTTCGACCCCGTCAGGATACGGGGTAAAACTGTCCTTCAATAGTGTCAGTATCAACGGATCAAGGGATTTTAATTTTGACTCGCCCTGAGACACCCCGAGACCTCACGTCTAGACAAGACACAAGAGGTAAAGAATAGACATCCTATATCTGAAACAAGTCGGAGGAACCGGAAGCGGTTTAAGGTTTCGGACCTAAGTTTGTTAACGATTAGTCCCTTCCCTCCCAGATGTTTTTGTCTTTGTTAGTTTCCAACCATGTCGGAGGTCTGTCTCAGGACCAAGGATGAGTTTTTTTATACGTATTGTTACAGAAACTCGGGGGTAATTCCACCTTCTACCATTGAAGTCTGACTTGTGTTCTAAGGACCTCGTGTCGAGACAACGGAGTGGTGGTCGGGTAGTCTTCCCTAGTGTTTCGGACGTTGGGAGTGGGGTTTACAACGGAAGACAAAGGCCCCTGGTCTCTACTGGTAGGACAATCCAGAGGACAAACCGGGAATAGATAAAGTAGAGACTCTCCCCGGTTGATTTAACTACAATGATGTTCCCATCTTCGACCAAAGTCTACACCTTTTGGGGTTGAATCTAGTCCATCTCTCTCTGAAGACGAGATAATCCGTCCGGATGCGGGTACGTGTCGTCCTTCTTCAATGTCTTCTTTCTCTGGAGGTGGGGTTAAGGGTTTTTCATAGAACTCATACTTCAGAGAGTCTTCCGGATACACGACGCAATCCCCTTCTTGCAACAAAAATACACTTAGTGAGTCCCCATCAGTTCCTCAGGGACCGGTTCTATTTTTTTCCCGACTCATTTTTTTTTTTTTTTTTTTCTTTTTACAGAGTTTTAACCAAATTTAGGACCAAGTTGAGTAGGGGGACCAAGTGTTGAGAGTATGGGAGGAACCACCCCGGGGACTAATAGAACAATGACGATGAGTGGGAGTCCGGTACGAATGATTTGATTGATCACCGGAAGTAATTTTTGACGTAGTTGTGCCACGTCGAGTACCATGAGTCTAGGGTTATACGCCGGGATGGTTGCCAGGGGAATCGTCCTCTGTTATATCTCGACTGGAGTCTGGGTACTAACCCAGACAGGACCTAGGATCTCTTCCCCCCTTACTTCTTAGTTTCGATGAGGTAAAACATTCCAAGGGTNAGAGTATGGGAGGAACCACCCCGGGGACTAATAGAACAATGACGATGAGTGGGAGTCCGGTACGAATGATTTGATTGATCACCGGAAGTAATTTTTGACGTAGTTGTGCCACGTCGAGTACCATGAGTCTAGGGTTATACGCCGGGATGGTTACCAGGGGAATCGTCCTCTGTTATATCTCGACTGGAGTCTGGGTACTAACCCAGACAGGACCTAGGATCTCTTCCCCCCTCACTTCTTAGTTTCGATGAGGTAAAACATTCCAAGGGTTTTTTTTCTCGGAAACCTTTAGGGGACTGGAGTGGGGTGGTGGACACTTGGTTAGTCTTGGGGACCGGTCGGGCCCTTTAAGCTCAGTTCGGGCCCTTTCCTCTTGGTTAGTCTTGAGTTGTGGATTGGGAAGTGGTCTTCCACTGGTTAGTCTGGGCCTCTGAGGGCAAAAAACTTAAAAAGTGTGCTATTATGGGATATATTCGTTATATTGGGTCTCGAGTCCCGAGGAGGGATATCGACGACGCAGCCATAGCCACCCTCGGGGTCGAGCTCATTTTTGAACCATCATTTTTGAGAGAACGAAAACGTAGCCTATAACCGAGGGACCGCCAGTAACCCTCTAAAACGCTGAACCCGTATTGTCACTGCTGACGATATGGAAAACGGACGTGGTGTTTCACAGGAGACTTCTTTTATCAGATACCGATTTTACGACTTTAGTTATTAGGTCCGGAACGAATAATGGGATGACCAAACTATATCTCCTTACCCTTTAATCTAAAGGTATGTCATAGAAGAAGTCCTCTTTCTTTTCTTCTTTTACGTGATAACTCTCAATCATACATTTTATCGTGACAGTGAGACTTAAGTACTGTTAGTATATATACTCTTTAAAAAAGCGTTAGGTTGAAAATCCCCACTATCTATTGTTTATTCACCCATTTTAAAAAATGATCTATGGGACCTAGTGTAATTTTTAGTAAATCAAGGTGGGTAGAAGGACAGAATTAGTAAAGAAGTTCCTTTTCGTTTTTTTAACAATCTTTTGAAAACTAAGACTACCACACCAAATAATAGTAAATAATTATAAATCTCTTATGGGTTTCGGTCCTAACTTGGACCCAGAGGGTGAAACGTTCGTTTAAGAAATGTTAGATTCGATGGTCCCTTCAGGTCGTAAATCGTTGAACGAGAATCGTAAAGTATATCAGACAAAGTAAAGATATACATAACATTTAGGAACTTTACTAAGAATTTGTAATGACTAAAACTACCGTATACATTTTGGTCTGTTATCGAAGAAGTGTAATCCATCATTTCTTGTTTTTTTTACATGATCTTCCTCTAATTCACACACACATTTCCAACAAATATCCGATTTGTTAGACGTGATACATCTACTTCAGTCCGAAATTATTTCTTTTCACAATCGAGTCCCTCAATTACTAAATATAGACTTCCCTGTCAAAAAGGGTTTCACGTAAAGTGTTTTATCAGAGTCTTCTACGAAAAGACAGCTATCCAGTTTACTTTTGTATCAGAGAAAAAACTTCTCGATGTCCGTACATTGGTATATTATCGAGAGATTAATTTTTTGAGTCGAAATTACAGGTTTAAATGAAACAACTGTTTGGGCAAAAATTTAATACAGGATGAGTAAAATGTCTTAAAGAACCCTTTTGTTTTGAAACTCTGACCTCTATTCCTTACGTATTCTTTCCGTACCTATAGATCAAAAATTCGTTTTGTATACTTTTTTTGACTTTCCTATTGGGTCTTTTAGGTATATGTCTCTAGTGTCGTCCGAATACTTCTTCATTCACCTTTCTAGAGTCGGTACCGAAGTGTACTTACGAATCTAACGACGGGAATAACTGTTGTAAAAAACACAACGGTAGTACCACTAGTGACAGTAGTATATTGTTACCGGTGATATAGTCATTACATTTTAATAATACGATTCAGCAAAGTCAGCACAGGCTGAGACACGTCGGGGTATCTGCCGTCGGGTGATCCGAGGAGATAGGGACCCTAAGAGGTCCGTTCTCATGACCTCACCCAACGGTGACGGAAGAGGCTTTTAAGAATACTCATCCATGATAATGAGAGTAAAATGTCTACTCCTCTTACTCCGAATCTTTTCAATTTATGTATAACTTCCAGTAAACGATCAATTCACTAAAGTCTACCTTAATTTTAGACTATACATCAGACTCAAAAATTGTTAATACGGGTGATACAGAGGGTGTCTTCCTTCATGGTCACACCTATGTTGAATTGTCAACAGGTACGTATTTTATTTGTACGATACCTTTATAAATGATATTAGCATCCAGGCGTAAGATTTTTGTTCGATTAGTATACATAATCAAAAGATAATAAAACATTATTTGATGGTGTTTCAATTAAATTTTTATGTTGGATTAAAACATCTTCAAGTCCGTAAGAACCGACCATGAGACGAGACCCACACTATTTCGACTTTAATTCCAAAGTCGTCTTGATCCGAGAATAAATTCTCAAAACACTCCCCTCTTAGGTCAAGATCCGAATAAGTCCAACAACCGTCTTTGATCAAGGTACACCTACGTCCTGACAAAAAAACGACTGACCAGTCGAAGATCTCCGATGGACATGTGGTACCGAGTACCGGGTGGGGTAAAAGTTACGGTTGTTATCGTGTAAATAAGAATACGAAGTTTAGGAGGACTCTGTGAGACAGGGAGAAGAGAATACAACGTAAACCTTTTTCAATAAACAAAAATTCCCGAGTACATTAATCTAATCTGGGTCGGTCTATTAGAACAGAACCAGTTAACTAGCCATTGTAATGGTCTTTTTTCTGTCTATACCTCTCCCTAAAAACGGAGGAAGTCTGGTGAAAATCTGAGTTCCACGTTGTAGAACGTCTAAAATCTGGACGGTTGGGGATGTTAGTACACTCGGTTAAGGAATTTTATGTAGACAGACAGAGAGATATATGTGAGGGTTTGTGACATAATCAAGATAAGGAGACCTCTTGTGATTATGTGTGAAGGGTTATCTTAGGATACATAGACCACCAGTTCTAAGGATAAAAGTACATCCCGATGGGATGTACTTTACTACTTCTCTACTCTTCCTCAAAGTTTTGTGTCTCTTTATGGTGACCGTATAGGGATGATTGACAAGGGATCGTCGTATGGTGTTGTATGACTTAAAGGAACGAGGGTGTATTCAGTTGTCTATCTGACTTAATAACCAGAATTAGTTTGATTTGGAGTACTTTCTCTTCGAATAGTTCCAAGGACCGTTTCTTTGGGTTTCCAAATTCTATGAGATTTTTACGCTTACGTTCCCTCAATCTTTGTTGTGTTGTGTTGTCTAGACTGTGAAGATAAAGATCATTTTTGTAAAAGTCGATCTAACTTCGTTTTTTTTTAATGATTTAGTCTAGACCGTTCTAATCTTTTTAAGTTTTAATATTTCAATTAACTTTACGTCTAAATATAAGTGAGTACTGGAACAGGATTCACTAATTGGATGTAAAAAATTGGTGAGTTTTAAAATACGGACCCGTGCTAAGAAATTTCCGTTCCCAGATCACGAACTCACTCTTATATGAAATATACATTATCCTTAGAATTCTCAATGATATGAGAATGGACAGAAGAATTTTTACTGAATTATGGAAAAGAACTGTACTCTGTAAGTAGTACTGACAAGTAGTAAAAATGTCTATATATCCTGATAAGGATGTTTTTTTTAACGGACAAAGATCTTAATAAACAAAAGGAGATTCTATCAACAGAAAAGAGAGTCACAGTGTAAAACAATAATACATTGTCTGAGAAGACAAAAGAATTCCAAAGATTAGATGATACGAAACTTTTTAAGAGGGGAAATAAAGGAGAAAAAGTAAAAACACATACTTCCGGAGGAAGGTACCGTTAATGAACTTGACTAGAGTAGAAACAAGTCTCACCAATTTGAGTTCACCCAATTTTGATCTATGTAACAGAAAATAATTGGTCCCATTCTTCGGTTTCTTATCTATCTCTATAGTCTAAGAGTGACAAAAGGAGTTCTATATTTCACAGGGTGTGTTAGGGAGGTGGTGGACTCGGGGGGAAAAATTTCGGAAAAGAATCAGACGAAGATTGTAAAATTAGGAAACAAAAAGAATAATTCTCGTGGGTATTACAACATAAATAGGAAAATCTATGACACCCGGTTGTAGTTTCATGAGTTATCATGTGTCTTGACTTTTCTATAACATCCCTTTTGTTCTTTTATTTCCTTTGTTTCATGATGATTAAAGGACTAAGATTGGAGTTAATTCAAAAGAAACAAGATTTTAGTGTCAATTGAATTAGTACTCTAACCGTGATAGACCCCAAAACCAATTTTAAGTAAAATACCAGAGAAAATTCTCTTAAGTAAGTAAGTAACTAAACTACACAAACGTTGAGTGAGGCCATGAGAACGTACCTTTTAGGGTACCTGTCTCCTCGAACCATCCGACATCAGGTACCCCAATGTTTCTCAGCCTGTGCTGACTCACTGAAGTGAAAAGTGAAAGTGAAATACACTCAACCCTTCTACGGGACCTTTTTCTGTACCGTTGAGTAAGGTCATAAGAACGGACCCTTTAGGATACCTGTTTCGTCGGACCGTCTGCTGTCAGGGACCCCAACGTTTTTCAGCCTATACTGACTCGCTGATCGTGAAAGAAAAGTTAAATACACGTTCCAATGACACAATTCGGGGACTCAATTTCGTCTCTTATTGTGTTAAACTTGTAGACGGGAGGACTTCATGAGTGATCATGTACCAAACCTTTTAATATTACCAATCCTTCTAATAATATTACTGGGAACCCGTTCAATGATTTCACTAATTGAATTAAGAAAATATTAAGAGGTTAGGAAAGAATTTCAAGAGTTGGTAATAATTTCGGATTTCTTTTGGACCGAAAATCTGTGTCTGTGTGCAAGAGAAGACTAAAGTACTGTCTCATCTAATTAAATGACACTTAAGACAGTTTATATGTCTGAAAGAGACCAAAAGTTTTGGTAAAGATGGAAACCCTTATACATAAGTTAGATCTCGATTAGTATTTTCATGGGTCTAGGACCCTTCTTGTCCAAAAGGGAGAATCGTCAGGAATTACGTTTATTTGTAACGGATTTTCGAATCTCTAACACACTCCATCTGTTACAGTAAGACTTTATGGAATGATGAGATGTAAGTATAAATATCAAATTTTCGAGATACGATACTGGAGATGACGATGACCAAATCTAATTTCAATTGTATCCATTGTTACAAAGAAACTTCCGATTTTTGGTGACGTAACCGTTTGACTCCATCTTTTCTTAGGTCGACCGATTCCAAGAAGTTGTTGAATGTATAAAGTTTCTTCCGAAGGTAGGCTCCAAGTATAATGTAGATACCAGTACAAGAATTCTGGTGTGAGAATTAAAATTGTATAAGAGGTCTTAATTTCGTTAATAAGAGTATGAAAGATATAGTATAATAAGTTAACAAAGGTATAAAAAGAAAGTGAATAAGTTTATATATGATTAATGACATACGGTCCATCCTGAAGGGACCACCGAGTCTGCCAATTTGTAGACAGAAGTTACACCCTCTGGGCCCAAGTTAGGGACCCAGTCCTTCTAGGGGGCCTCTTCCTTTACCGTTAGGTGAGGTCATGATGACGGACCTTTTAGGGTACCTGTCTCCTCGGACCATCCGATGTCGGGTACCCCAGCGTTTCTCAACCTGTGCTGACTCACTGAAATGGACCATACGGTCCATAAAGTATCCATGACTACTATATCAATATTCCGTTTCAATGACTGGAATTTAAATGTGTCGTCCTTATATTAAATCCATTGACGAGATAATTATTTTATAGTGTTTAATAAAAGTGTACGGAAAGATATTCATTTCGACTTGACTCTTACCCTTTATGTGTGTTATATTATTTATGTAGCATGATGTGCTCCTGAGTCAAGTCAAGTCAAGTCAAGTCAACGAGTCAGCACACCTTGAGAACTGACGGTGAAGTCTTTTGTAGTATTTATTATATACTAAACCCTTGACTCCAATAGACAAGTGAGGAGGTGTATGACAAGAGTTATCCTGATTAAACCGATAATAGTCGTATCATTCTTATTCGTATCATTGTTACACAATAATTTAAACCACGTTCCTTTATAAGTCTTGAGACACATTGTGACCCTGATTAGATTTCTAAAGTCGAGACAGATACCGTCTAGGTACCCATCCATCAAAGGTACCCGTCCGTCAAAGGTACCCGGTTCACTTCGTTCCTTTACCTACTCTTAGTCCCTTTTCGGTACGGGAGGTCACTGGGTCGTCGGACACCGATGTTATCGATAACGGACCACTTTGTCTTCACCAGTTCGTCCTCACCCGACTTTGAGTTCTTCCGTCAACAAATAACTAATGTCTCAAAGTCGAAGATAAAATAGAGAAAATTTGTCGTCGAAGGGGTATTCGAAGTTTCTTCCAAATCTTTCAGTTTCTGTGATCGGGAGAAGAAGTGGTATTTAGGACAGATCCGGATTCATGATTTAGAGTCTTCTTAAAATATAAAGGAAACAAAGTGAATTGTCGTCAGAAGATTAAATGGCTATGAAAACAAAGGGGGAGAATTTATACGAAAGTTTGTTATAATGTCGATATGAAAGAGTTTTCTTACTCGCACATTCGTTTCATCCCTTTGAATTTATTGTGCTCTACTTCCATAAATTTTTGACCCTAAGTACAAAAGGGGACGTGTACGGTAATAGTCAATGTGATGAACAACGTGATAACAGAAGTCCTTTTATTGACTTTTTAATTTTATTATGAAACTATTGCTCGAATCAATAGTCAGAATCATGTTACCCCTGTTTCTATTTTAAGTGATTTGGACGAATTTCGACACTTAAAAGTTGGAGGGTCAAAGTATGAATGACCCGTACGTTTGTTGTCTTTTCGATTTTAATTTGACACATGAGTTAAAATATTAATAATTTCTTGTACATTTTGTATGACTTTTATATAATAGTGGTTACGACTAATTTTGCTCCATATTATTAGAATAAAAAATTCCCTTACCCTTACTTTCTAGAGAATGTTAAAAGGTTGAAAGAGCATACTTAGGTGAACTAAGAAAACTTTTCCTTAATGGACGGGTGTTTCTCAAAGATTCACAGATGTCCAGGTTACGGTAACTCGTGTGACTCTCAGATTCACTTTAATTTAGACAGGGTGGAGAAAAGGGAACGAGGACACATATAAAACTACATGGTTTTGAAGCTTTTTTTTTTAATTGTGAGGAGGAACCTGTTTAGTATTTTGTCCCATATGACTAAGACTTTTCGTGTTATAGACAAAAAGAATATGAGTCGTTTTTTCTTGACTTAAATTTAATTTTACGTTTATTCGGTTGATGAAACCACTGAATTATGACAATTATAAATTTTTATTCTGTACTTTTTGTTACCGAAACGAGACCCTGGTGGGATATGAAAATTTGATGGTTCATTTGTTGGTTCTCATTATTTATATCTTTATACTTCAACTTCTTCATTCGATTCGGTGGATGATGTAAATGTATGTAAATAGGGGGAACCATAATACGATATAAAAAATTTTGGAGTGAAAAGGTACATAGATCGTATCTCAATCTTTATGTCTTCGTAAATCATTTATAATGAAAAAACTTACTGACTTTTATATGGACGAATTCACAAGACCAACGACCCCGATGAAATCTGAAGTGGGATGACCAGTGATCAAAACGGAAAGTTTATATCTGAAAGTCTGACACACATTGTTTGATTTTTAATGTCACGTTTAACTTCCAATTTGTAAGGTGGTCAATTTTATTTTAAACAGAGTTGACTGAAAGGGAGAACCATTGACCGATACTACGAAGATTTATTCTGTTACTTCTTAGGTTGATACAAGTTATATGGAATAGTACTTTACACGAAATGAAATATACTTTAGAGACTTTTAGTGATAATATACAAATTGTCAATTTTATACGTATCATCATAGGAATTGGTACTGAATGATATCGTTATAAAACTGTGATAGTTTTACGATACTGTTTCTTACTCAATGTGAATCGTTTTAGGTTCACTAAATTTTTACCGTTTCTTTTGTATTCATGATAGTGGGAGGTTGTGAGGTATATTTTAATAATTTACTTTTTTTAATCATTTACAAAAGATTCTAAGTTATGGTTTTCTCGTTCAATAAGATCAATTGATCTTTTCTACCGTAATTGATTGCTTTTTAGGTAAGAGACTCACAGTACTCACTAAAATTTTTAAAACATGGTCTTTCTGAATAGATGTTTTCCTCCTCCCTATTCTTGTTTCGAAAGTTCATTTCGTAAAGAAGACCTCTTCATGATATCTCCCCTAAAAATAATTCTTTCACTAAAAGGACCTCTATTCTTCCCCCACTACTAAATTTTGACGTCGTTTTTGTTGTGTTAAATAAGAAGTTGGGTGAGTTAAGAGATATATATGTATACGGAAGACAAGGAATTGAAATCGGTTAACGGTCGTAGAGAGGTAAGAGATTAAATCAATTACGATAACATAATCGTAATTTTTATTTAAGTCAATTTAAGATGAATCCACTAAGTTCTATTATTTTTTTTAAATATCTGAATTGTTTATGTTATATTATGTACACAACATCAGTAAACCCCTTTGAGGAGTTGAAGGGTTTTCTGTAATAGGCTAGAATTGGAAAAGTGAACGATGGTACCAAGAGAATTCTTGTAGAAGAGTTAGACACAGGTTAATTACTAATAGAAATTAACCTATTAGGTATGACTTGATAATACAAGTAATATCAAAGGAAAAGTAAGGATAATATGTATTCGTGATGGATTTCAAGGTATTGACTCCAAAGAGAGAAGGAAAGAGAGGAAGATGATATGTCAAAAAGAGGTCTGACTAAGTCCACTATAAGACATATAGGTCTACTATAATACATAAAGGTTGTTAGTTTTATTAGGGTCTACGTCTAATATAAAGATATAGATAAAAGACTAAAAATTTTATAGAAGAAACGGACTCTGAGTGTAAAAGTTATTATACGTTCTATTATTTATATAGGACAACTTAAGTAAATAAATTGAATTGTTCATAGATGACTCCTGGAACATACACAAAAGTGATACGATCCTCGACTCGACGTTCCGTCTACATCTGGAATGGAAGTATCCCAAATGTTTCACACCAGATTCTCCTTTCTATTTGGTATGTGTCTTATTCTTTTTATATTACGTGACCTCGTCCCCAAAAGTTTGAAAAACCAGAGTCTTAAGGAAAGGTGAGAACTCAATGATTTCTAGAGTTTCTTGAAAACGAGTATGTCTAATATAGTTGACTATAAATGACATATTTTTGTTCGACTCTTTTTTTAAAAAATAAATTTTTTGTCGTTTTTATTTTTAGTAGTATCCAATTGTATGTATTATAAAAACTTTTTTTTAGATGAAAGGTGGTATTTTTACAATTACTCTTTTCACTGTAACAAATTGTAAAAAACAACAACAACAACGTTTAGACCGATTTATCTATTATCGATTAGTACGGTACTACAAAATCAAACGGAAAACACATGAAGGGTAAAGTAGTATACTGTATTATCTATTAATGACTTCTCAATGTGACTTATGTTAAATATTAAAAATAACAGAGTATTGGTTGTTAGAATTTAACTTTGACCGAAAAATTTTTTTTAACACCCAAGTACTACTTCTTATGTTACTGATAATTATATTGAACCAAAGTGACGGATCTACGGTCATTAAAATAGATGGTGACGAAGATTTGATAGTCATGTTTATCGTTGTGACATTTTTTCCTTTTATGATAAAATTATAATTGTACTTTATGAAGTTTGAGTGTCTGGAGGGGTTTTCCCGAAGTCTCTGAAGATCTCTAGGTACCTAGTATAAAACTCTAGACGACAATCAATCTCTTCATACATCGAAACAACTACTATGGCTTGGATCCTCATTTCCTTCAAGAAGGAGGCTCACAACTTACAAATTCTGATACATTCCTAATTTTCCTTTAATACGTCCAACTTCCCCAATTTACGACCGAACATCCTCCCTCCTTTTTGTGGTCCGTCTTCGATCTTAAAATATACTTATTTTCCTTCTAGTCATAATAGCTCAGTATATCAATTTTTCTTTTCCATGATTCCTTTACTTCCCACGTTTCCAGTTATTACTTCCTAAAAAATACAATACGATTCCTTGGATGTAAAATAGAGTCTCGTTTTCTTTTAGGGACTTACCAGTCCTCTCAAACGGTTCACTCGTAGTCCAAATACAAAGTCTATTTTAAGAGTCCAACTTGACACCTCTTACTTGACGTCATTTTGAACTTTGTCCTCAGATAACATTAACGGGACCACCCTCTTCTCCTGTGTCTCCCCGTCTGTCTGACTTTACTATAACTATTGAACCTTTGATATTGTCCTGAACCACTATGATCTACACGTTTTACTCTATCCCTTCCTCAGTTCTTATTTAGAAATGCAAAGTTCGAAACCGTATGTCTGTGTAAATTACTTTTTTCCTTGCAACCTTCTCCTTGTTTAAATCCACTAAGTCATCATTTCCCCTTTTATAATCGAACGAGTACTATGTTTCCATAGAGTGTCCGAAAAAGTTGTTATCCATTTATTGAGGTAACTTCATTGAGTAACTATGTCTCTTGACAATTTGAACGTGACACGACACGAATCAACGAGTCAGTACATGTTGAGAAACACTGGGGTATCTGACGTCGGGTGGTCGAGGAAACAGGTACGTCTAAGAGATCCGTTCTTATGGTCTCACCAAACGGGACGGGAGGAGGTCCCCTAAAAGGGGTGGGTCCTTAACTTGGTCCCAGAGGACGTAACGTCCGTCTTAGAAATGGTCGACTCGATGGTCCCTTCGGAACTCTATCGCTTCCTCATTTCTTTTTTTAGAAATTCAAAGATCGAATCCGTATGTTTGTGTAAATTACTTGGTCCCTTATGACCTTCTCCTTGTTTAAACCCACTAAGTCATCTTTTCCCCTCTTATAATCGAACGAGTACTATATTTCCATAGAGTGTCCGTTATTGTGTTGGTCTCTTCAAATCATCCGTCGATCTATACACTTCTAGTCTAGTCTCGAGACTAAACCTTTATGTCCAAACCATAGTAGTAGTATATGTACCATTGGTTTTAGTACCTTCATTTAATTCACGGTTTCCTACTATACTTTTACTTCTCATCTCTTGTGTCCTTGGTGTACATTTTCCCTTTTTTCCCCTACACGACGATAATCCAACCACTTTTTCATTAACACGAAAACCTACTTTTTCATTAACACGAAAACCTGACACTTAAAATCTAGTAATATTGATCCGAGTTTGTGTAGTAATAATTAGTTTTCTCCTTGTTAATGTCATTTGATTAAAAACGGTCACTCTTTATTCAAATAAGGATGTTGTATTTTTAGACAGGAGACCCTAAGTTACTTGAGAACCTTTCATAAGACGAACAAGACCTTCGTACAAGGGACGTTTTTCAACAGTTCTACCAACTTCTTCACCATCAGTCGACTGCTCTCCAGTCCGCTTATACCTCCTACTCCGTTTTGAAGTATCGGGCTAAACAAGTTGAAAACTTCGTGACCAACAACAGTCCGCCAACCCGTCCCAGTACCTCTTCTTACCCCGGGAAAAACAACTGGTTTCAACCGACGTTCGAAACGTCAAAAACCACGTAGAGTAACTAAACGACTTGTGTGAAGAGTCTACATTAACAAAGTGACCCTAAGTCTTTCGACATCACTCAGTATACCCGTCCTCTGGTGATGTTCACTGGGACTAAAAAAAAACCACGTTCAAATCGAAACCCTTCCCTAAACCTCGTAGAAGAACCAGACTACTGACTCGACCAACAACGACCAATAACATATTTTAGGTGAAAATTAACGTACAGTGTTAGGTTAGTAACAACGACGTGTCTTATTCTCTTCTACTGTGAAGTTTTACTGTTGAAAAAACTAAACGTCAGTCGAGTACTCCGTGGGTGAATAGTTCGAAAAAGTGTAAAGGTTAATCGAAGTTTACTCCTTACTGACATCTTTCCACCTGCGACTCAAGAAACCGTTGAAGAGTACATCAACATTCTAGTCGAAACTACTAGGAGAGTTAACCAACGACAGTTAAAGGTCATCTACTGGTGAAGTGAAGAGTAGAAGTTCCGACAGTAGAGGAAACGTTTTGAAGAACTTGGTGGTGACGTGACATGCAGACAAGCAATCGTCAAGGACCCGGTTTACACGACAACTACAACGTTCAACAGAGGTGACGAAATGTTGGGTAAAACTTGAGATTATTCTTTTAGTGACCTTAAACGAAAAACAGATTGTAGTAAAGGGATCAGATTTTATTTATATTTTATTTGTCGTTCATTATTCAGTAATCGTTTTTTTGTATTTCACTCTTTACACTTAATTTTACTACATATTTTATTAGTATTAGTATAAATAAATTCTTACATAAGGTCATAGTGTGTCGTTTCAAGTTGTTACGTTTTGGTGTTAATGAAAATGTGGTTAGATTATAATTCTTACCTGTTCTTTACCTGACTATTTTCCTGTACAGGAATATATCATGTACATAATTCTACTCAAAAAAAAATTTTCTATTTCTCTTCTTTACCTTCTCCAACTAACAATTATTGGTGATTTAATAGTAATTCTTAATATGTTGTCCATTATCCTGTACGGAGACAGTTGGGAGCCTCTTCCGTTACCGTGGGGTGAGGTCATGAGAACGGACCTTTTAAGGTACCTACCTCTTCGGACCATCCGACGTCAGGTACCCCAGCGACTCCCAGTCTGTACTGACTCGCTGAAGTGAAACTGACAAGTGAAAGCACGTGACCTCTTCCTTTACCGTTGAGTGAGGTCACAAGAACGGACCTCTTAGGGTCCCTGCCCCCTCGGACCACCCGACGGCAGATACCCCAACGTGTCTCAGCCTGTGCGGACTTCACTGAATCGTCGACGGTTGGGATATTTCCCTTATTGTAAGTGACTATAAAATCCTACTCAAAATGATCCGAAATTCATTGAGTAAACCTCTTCCGTTACCGTTGGGTGAGGTCATTAGAACGGACCTTTTAGGGTACCTACCTCCTCGGACCTTCAGACGTCAGGTACCCTAGCGACTCCCAGTCTGTGTTGACTCGCTGAAGGGAAAGTGAAAAGTGAAAGTGCGGGACCTCTTCCTGTACCGTTGTGTGAGGTCGCAAGAACAGACCTCTTAGGGGCCCTGCCCTCTCGGACCACCCGACGGTAGATACCCCGACGTCTCAACCTGTCCTGACTTCACTGAATCGTCGTCGTCGCCGTCGTCATTGAGTAATCTTTTACCATTTAACAATCAATTTTGTGGTTTCTGGGATAAAAGATTTAATGAAAAGACATTAAGATGTATTCAGATTGATCGAAATATAAAAATAATCTAGTTTAAGTTAAGTTAAGATTAATGATTCTATTATTTGACAAAATCTATCATTTAGAAATTAAATGATAGATAACTCCCGTATTATATGTCTTGATATTATCTTTAGAATATTTGACTCAAGTTGTCTTAAACCCCCCTTACGAAATATAGAATGGTTCCTTCGTATAAATCAAATTCTTCGGGAGGTTTTTCTTAAAAACCAGTAGTAAAAATATATATGTCAGTATAGGTAAAGTAGATTCAATAGTTTAAACACCCGTATCAATAAATATTATAAGGATATAATAGGAAAATGGTAGGTACCATAGTCATCACTAACGAAAGAAAGTAAAGATTATAATCATTAAACAGAAAAAAAGAACCAATCAAACTGGTCTCCAAATAATCAAAATGACGGGAAGTTTCTTGGTCGAAAACCAAGGTGACTAAAAGAGACACCAAAGGGACAAAAGAAAATCTAAAGTAATTAGAGACAAGATTAAAAGTAATAAAGAAAAGAAGAATGAAATCTAGATTAAACCAAAACAAAAGGATCAAAGAATTCCATCTTCGAATATAATGACTAAAATGTAGAAAGAAGAAAAGATTATATACGTAAGGTACAATTTTTAAAGGGAGATTCGGACGAAAGTGATCTCGAGAAGTTAACACTATTCTACGTAAAAGTAAATCAGGTTTCAAAGTTATAAATTTTTAAAGACACTGAAAAATAAACTGTGTATACGATTAATCTATCAGATGTTTGTAAAACCCGGGAAACTCGAGAGTAACAATAACTAAATATCAAATTAAGACAACACCAAACTCTCTTATGGAAGATATCTTATGGACGATTGAGTTTAGAAAGATTTAAACAATTCCACACAAAATGTTGGGTCTTATACCAAATAAACCATTTACAAAACTTTTTTTTTAGTTTGAAAAATTTTCCGTAGTTTCATGAATAAAGTATAGTAAATGTTCATATATACATGTTCTACTTCGTCCCGACCCTGTCTCGATAGAATGATAATCTTTCTTACCGTCATTGACCCCGAACCCTATTTTAAGTTTTTCATTGTAGAATTAAGACTTGATATCTACGATAAATTTTTCACTGAGATCGTTTTTATTTAAAAACGAGAAGTATTTTACATTCACTTTTTTCTGGTTTCCATAAAAACGATACACTCTTGAATAGACTTGGGTCTTTAGTTTTACTGAAATAAAACCCAATGCTGCCCCCTTTTTCTATTAGAAACGATAGATGTAAACGTTCATCGTGTCACTATTTCTTAGGTGGATGATTACGTCCACCTAAGTCCAAGTTAGGGACCCACCCCTTTTAGTGAACCTCCTCCTCTAGGGTTGGGTAAGGTCATAAGAACGGACCTTTTAAGGTACCTGTCTCTTCGGACCGATATCAGGTGCCCCAGTGTTTCTTAGTCTGTGCTGACTCGTCGAACGATACGTTTTAGTGTTCAGTTTGTCTAAGTCGATCGTCATTCGTGTATATTAGGATATTATTATAGATATTTATTTGTAGACTGGAAACTGATCAAGTAGATGGAGAGACTTTCACAATACATATTCTCTCGTCTTTAAGAGAAACCCTTTTGACTCATAATAAAACATGACTCCTAGTGAAATATAAATCTACGTATATCACCATCTAATAAATACTATTTTATATTACGTCTTACTAACAAAGTTATCGTATCCTTCTCGTCAACTGTATTTTTAAAAATATGATATACCAGAGATAACACATTCTTTACTCCGGATAATTTTCCTGACCTTTCTTTATATGGATTTACATTGGTCTTGACTCATTATTAAAAAGGTGTAAAAGTATGACAATAGAATAAATTAAACATCAGTCTTTTTATTAATGAAATTATGTTGGACTCTTCATGACATTATCTCGATATTTTTCAAACGAAAACCATGGTCTCATAGTTAAGAAAACTCTGCAAGTTCAATTTAAGACTTTCCCTTCTATAAAGTTTATATAGGGTTACATTATATCGTTATCAACTAGTCTTTTTCCTATATGACGTGAACGTTGACGGTCACTCTGGTTCGTATATGGTGATCCCTTTAAATTTATCAAGGTGTTATGATCTTATGTCCGACGTTCTTCTCATTCTCCTTATCCTTCTTATTTATATGAACTTGTATGACCCCGGTCTACGACATACTTTATCAAAGATCTTACTTCTTTTAGATTTGGATCAGTAGAATCCGATTCTACAAAGTTACGAATTGAAGTTATAATTTGTTAGTTATCAATTTGTTACTGTAATTATCAATTTGTTACTGCATGTTTGTTAGTATAAAGAAAATTTATGAATTTTGATGAGAAAAAGGAAATTTTCATTTGGTCTCTGACTTTAAACTGATATCGTTCCCTCTTCGACCGTTTATGTGAGAAGTTCTTTGTTGATTTCTTGTGTTAGTACCTTTTGTTGGTAAACTCCCGAGTTTGTATGTGTTTGTACAACGATTCACAATTAAGTACTTTTAATCGACTTGAACCAATTGTTGTCACCCCTAAACACCACGGAAACGGAATTCGGTGAGAGTAATGGAAGTGGGAAACGAGTCGACCATACCTTTAATAAACTCCTATCCCGGCCGACACTTTTTTTCGTTGAAGTAAAGACCTTTGCCAATTTCCCTAAAACTCATTTCTCACTTTTTGTGTGTGTCTTAATTCATTGTTTGAACCAATGCTTGTTTGTCCCTTACATTCGTCGATACGATCGAAGTCCAACGTCAAAACCAACCGGACTTGACATCTGACCTTCCGACCAATCTTTAAATCTTTAAGGTGTTTCTAAGGCCTTTACTCTGTGTGTGTCTTCCCGATGTCTTTGAGAAGTGTATCGGAACCGACCAACCCTCCGATTTACTTGTACATGCACATTCCCTCTGGGTACTCCCGGACTGCCTTTCGTTTTCCACTCCGTCTGAACTTTTGACGGAATTAAAATTTACATGAGAGGGTTTAGTTGTGTGTAGGTGACCGTTTCCGACCTCCGGAGTGTCCAAATCTCTCCACAAACTCGTGTTGAAGACTGAATAGTAACTGGGGATTAGACAGATCTGTGTCAACGTTGGGGTCGTTTGGTCGGATTTTTTAATTTTTATCATTACATGTTTGATGGTCCCTTTGTCTAGGGTGTTTGATTCACGTCCGTCTGAAGATTTTTTTTGTAGTCATGGGTAGAAGGAACGCCCTTTTTAGGTTTGTCCGTAAGGATATTGTTTACTAGTTTTTATATAACCTGTCAAAAGTTGTTTTTCACTACTCTGTACGTCCTTTTTATCCTTTCACATTAGGTTTAAGATCTTATTGTCGTCATTTATCTTTCTAAGACTCACTCGGGTTTACGACGTAAATCGGTTCTGGAGTTTAGTCGATAATATCTTTACGAGTTTTTTAAGTTTCTTTGGTACAAATTTCTTAATTTCCTTTTATACTGTTACTACATTGTTTGTCCCAATAGAGTTGTTACTTTGTCTCGGACATTATTTCTTGGTATATTTTTACGATTCTAAGTATAAAAGGTATACATGGACCAAAAAACCATCAACACATTGATATATTAAAGAAAGAGAGAAAAAAAAACAATGTAGTACACCTTACACCCTAGAATCAAGGGGTTGGTCCCTAACTTGGGTACAGGGAACACGACCTTCACGTTTCTGAATTGGTGACCTGGTGCTCGCTTCAGGGATATTAAAGAATGTGACCAGTTATAAAAAATTTATGAATTCTTACTTATGAACTCCATATTCGACAAATCGTTGAGTAATACGAAACATTCGAAACATCATTGGAAACTTATTTCCATTTCTAGATAAGGATGGCTTAATTGGTTTTTACACAATTAAAAAATCACTTTAACAAATATAGATTGACCCGAAAAGACCACCGAGTCTACCATTTCTTAGGTGGACGTCACACCCTCTGGACCCAGGTTAAGGACTCAACTCTTCTAGGGGACCTCCTCCCGTACCGTTAGGGGAGGTCATAAGAACAGACCTCTTAGGGGTACCTGTCTCCTCGGACCACCCGTTGTCAGGTACCCTAGTGTTTCTTAGTCTGTGCTGACTCACTGATTCGTTTTTTTTTTTTTTTTNNNTTTTTTTTTTTTTTTTTTATGGGTTGATCTATAAAGTTGTACCATATTTTAGTTTTATTGGTTTCCTTTACAATAATTTAGTGTCCACACATTGATAAATTTCTTAGATTAAATTAAAGGTACCAAATCGGAAGTCACAGACAGTCCTTACAAAGATCTTAATAAGATTCCCTCATTATTTTATAATGAACTAAGACGTTTGAATAAGACTATGATATTATATATTTATTAAAATTATGATAATCATTAATTAATGTAACTTATGTATCACTTTATGATAAATCAGTATTTTTCCCCCCTCTAGAACGGTAAAAGTCTTATGTCTACCTGGAACCAGTAATGTGATTCACTTCAGTCTGTACTTTTCTGTTTATGATATACTAGAAGATACCTCTTCGTTTCTTTTAGTTTGACTATCCTTGTCTTTAGTCTAAACACTAACAGTCTCGATTCCTAGACTTCCATCCTCTAACCCACTTTCCATAAAGATTAATTCAAGACCTCTATATTACAGGTCGTACCACTGATACCAATTGTTATGATATAACTTATAAACTATTGACCACAATTATTTTCAAGAGTATTCCTTTTTTCCCATTAATCCACTCCACTCCCTACCAATTGATTTGAGTGACACCATTAGAAAAATGTAATATATGTATAATTTAGTAAAACAAGATACAGAATTTGTTACAAGATACGGCTGACCACCATCATCAAATCAGCGATTCAGTACAGACTGAGAACGCTGTAGTACCTGACATCGGACGGTCCGAGGAGACAGACACCCTAAAGGGTCCGTTTTTATGACCTCAACCAACGAAAAAGCAAAAGGTCCCCTAGAGGGTCTGGGTCTCGAATTTAGGTGTAAAGAGGACGTAACGTCCATCTGAGAGATGGTAACTCGGTGGTCCCTTCGGGGATATACAGTTAATATAGAGTTATTTTGACCCTTTTATGAGTACATAAATAATTTATTTTAAACACGGATATACGTATACATAATGGTCGTCCGTCCAAAAATATAACTGTTATTTTATTACCGTTAATTAAGATAATTATTAGATACACAATCAGTGAGTTAGTACAGGTTGAGAAACGTTGAGGTACCTGACACCGGGCGGTCCGAGAGGACAGGTACCTGAAGAGGTCCGTTCTTATGACCTCACCCGTCTGTAAGGGAAGAGATCCCGTAGAAGGGTTGGGTCCTTAGTTTGGACCCAGAGGACGTAACGTCCGTCTAAGAAATGGTCGACTTGGTGGTGTCTTCGGGCTAGCAGTAGTAGCAGTAGTAGTAGTCAAGTCAAGTCAGCGAGTCAGCACAGGCTGAGAAACTTTGGGGTACTTAGCGTCGTGCGGTCGGGAGGGACAGGTAGTGGTTGAGGACCTCAAGTGAGTCTGAGTACAGGTAACTCAGTCACTACGGTAGGTCGGTAGAGTAGGAGACAGCAGGGGAAGAGGAGGACGGGGGTTAGGGAAGGTCGTAGTCTCAGAAAAGGTTACTCAGTTGAGAAGAGTACTCCACCGGTTTCATGACCTCAAAGTCGAAATCGTAGTAAGGAGGGTTTCTTCAGGGTCCCGACTAGAGGAACGTCAGGTTCCCTGAGAGTTCTCAGAAGAGGTTGTGGTGTCAAGTTTTCGTAGTTAAGAAGCCGCGAGTCGGAAGAAGTGTCAGGTTGAGAGTGTAAGTATGTACTGATGACCTATTCAGTAGTAGTAGTAGAAGATAGTTAAGAAATGAACACTAAAGAAACAATCACCTGTCGGTGAAATTTAAATTAAATTAACCTAAAACGACAAAAGTATAAAACATAATGGTATTTATATTAATAATATTGTAAATTACTTACTAAGAAAGAGTCAAAATCATTCTGGTTAGATACGATACCTTGATAATCAAAGGGTCTACAGGGAATTTTCAAATACGATGAAAGGATACATTATCATATTGTTTAAATGTAAAGAGTTTGATTGTGATGGTCTCTTCGTTTGACGGGTGATGGACAACATTTGGTAATAAAATGTAATAATTGTGTCTATATGAATGAGTCAATATTTAAGTCCCAAACATTTCGACTCCAACCAATTTACTGGAAGTTCAAATCTTCTAAGTACGCATAAATTCCGACCCCACCAGAATCACGGCTCATATCGAGAAAAGAGTAGAAAAAGTTCACGAAAAGAGAAGGGTGGTAAAACCTTTATAAGAGACGTGTGTGATGTTACGTTTTATTTCAATATAAAATTTGTTATCCATACCTATATTTTATTTTTACCTGTTTATAATGGGAAATAATTATTTTTACCCTTTAAAAGTTTAATATCAAAGTATAAAAATTTTACAGTGTATCTCCAATTCAAACTCATGGACATCGTGAAAGTTTAAAAATTTTAATGGTATGTTGTTTCGTACTAGTATCTAATACAAATTATTTAATCTTCACAAAAAAGTCTTCGTGTTATGGATATACAAAACGACTTGAAATAAGAATCGATTTTGTATCAAGGAGGTCTTCTCGAATCTATTGAGACGATAAGTCACTGTGTAAGTTTTTCTTGTCATCAGTGTCAATTAAAACTCGGTCGAGACGACCATCGTGTCGACAAAAAGTCTAGGGAGGATCAAATATTTCTGTTTCCGTGTTTTAGTCCAACGGTTGTATCTTTCTTCTCGTATTTTTAGATCAAGTCCATTTTTATCATAGTATAATATTTCCATATGTAAGTCTTTCTTGTTTCCAAACTTATATTATCACTAAAAATATTATGGACCTTTAATAAGGATGGGTAGTTCTCTGGTAATGACAAACAGGGTTAAAAATATTATATTTACTTATAATTTTACGTCTAAAAAGTTCTATATAACCTTTTATATTCGGGTATAGTCCAACAATAGATCTTAGTCTGTGATTACTGACCATAATTGTAATTTATAATTTACTAAAAGAAGTATGGATTATACTAAAACCTCTTCCTTTACCGTTGGGTGAGGTCATAAGAACGAACCTCTTAGGTCTCCTCGCACCGCCCGATGATAGGCTCCCCAATATTTCTCAACCTGTACTGACTCACTGATTATGTGTTACGTTAAAATCCTACTTATATCATCCCATGGTACGGACCCATACATTGTCCCGTTATTTATACTTGGTGTCTTAGTTGAGTTCTATAAGTGATCGACAATTTCTGTTCTTTGAATTTCCTCTTTTCTGACGACACTAAATGGAGACCGGGAACTCGAATAATATACTGTCCTCTGTGTGTTAATTTGTTAATTGACTATAAATAGTTTCAAATTTCACTTACACTTACCTTCGATTTGTTTAGAAAGAAATGTCTCAGAATTTCCACCCGAAGGGACCACCGGAGTCTCCAATTTCACAGACGGACGTTACGCCCTCTGGACCCAAGCTAGGGACCCAGTCCTTCTAGGGGACCCATCCGTTTACTGTTGGGTGAGGTCATAAGAACGGACCCCTTAGGGTACCTGTCTCCTCGGACTATCCGATGTCAGGTACCCCAACGTTTCTCAGCATGTACTGACTCGCTGAAGTAAAGTGAAGTGAAGTTTGGTAATAATAAGGTATGTCGAGTAAGAGACTTGTTTCTACCTGATAAAAAGAGGTGTCTGTGACGGACCATGTCAAGGTATTTGTGTATCGATCTCTTCTTGACTTTTTCATGAAATTTTGATTAAAAACGTTCATGTTGATACCACAGATTCCTTTGTTACGGGTAAAGAGGAGTGTGAATTTTTCATAATAATCGAGTTAAAGTCAAACGGATTTATAGATAATTTCTACAGAAATTGACTAGGATACCTCTAAATTAAAATTAAGTTTAATATATGTTCTCAACTTTGAGTAAGTAGTAATTAGTTTGTAAATAATTGATGGATAGTACACGGTCCGTGTGTCCACTACCCTTTCGTTTAACTTCTTCTGTAACGACGAAAGTTCCTCGAGTTTGATCACTTCCTCTGTTAATATATTATTTCTTTTATGTTAAATATTTATAGATAGTAGGTCAGATTTTAGTCATCATATTTTAGCTAAAATCTTTCTACTCCTCCTTATTTAGTCCGATCCTTCTTGCAATCAATTCCTCTTTTCAGGAAAGGACCATCTCTTGTCGTACTCGTTTCAGTTCCTTCTCTTTTCGTAGTACCTAGGACGTCTCTGTCTGTAGTGAAGTTCCGTACACTTTAAATTTCACGGTCCGTCTTTTGCGTAACTACCTGAGTATTTACTTTTCCGGGACTCCGGTTTCTCTCCCTACTATCGGTCCACTGTGAACCTCTCTATTCGTTTGAACTCTAGTACTTTCTGACTGTCCGGTTACATCCTTACACCGGAAATCTTTAGAATGGATTACTGTCTTCAAATGACCAAAGAACCTCACCCCCCATTCCGACTGATGTTTCCATATGTAGTCTCGAAAAATCTCACTACCTTCACAAAATACAGAACTGTACCACCACCATGTATTCACATTTGTTGATAGTCATGAGTGACTTGACATGTGATTTTACCCACATAAAATAACATACAATTAATTTGGAGACATCCCAATTAATTTATGTCGGAATTTTGGAACCTTATGATTTTTATTATGGAAATAGTATATGTGTTCCCATTTTTCTAACGAATGGAAAGATAATCCACCTTGGTATGTCTTAACGACTATAAGTTATCAAGAACTAGGTGTTTGTGACGTTTTGACTTGGTTTAAATATACCGAGTTAGAGTATTAATGGGTCTTCGATCTACCGTTTTATGAATTTCCCGATCCTAAGGTCTATGAGTGTCCTATTATTGGTGATAGATTTATGGTTAGAGGTATGTGTTCAAGGTTTTTTATGTGTTTAGTAATCCTATTCTCGTGTGTGTCGAGTATGGATACCGTATTGATCCTTTGACCTTATCATGGATTAATATGTACATTAACCTCTTCCGTTACCGTGGGGTGAGGTCATGAGAACGGACCGTTTAGGTACCTGTCTCCTCGGACCACCCGACGTCAGGTACCCCAGCGATTCTCAGCCTGTGCTGATTCGCTGAAGGGAAAGTGAAAAGTGAAAGTACGTAACCTCTTCCTTTACCGTTGGGTGAGGTCACAAGAATCTTAGGGTCCCTGCCCCCTCGGACCACCCGACGGCAGATACCCCAGTGTGTCTCAGCCTGTGCTGACTTCACTGAATCGTCGTCGTCGTTGTATGTACATTAAACCTCTATTTTTAGACTCCGGTTGATTCAACCAAAACCTTAATAGGTTCATGTCTCAGTTTACACCTGATACATTTTCTCCTTCCATACCACCCTAGAGATTGCACCGTTTTTTTTTGGTTTTGTATTATGATCGATTCCAAATGATGGTTCTATCAGGTTGAGACTCACCTCTTTGGAATTCTTACGTCTTACGTCACTTTATTTCGTAATCGGTGTCCTTCCGGTTTTTCTTTTTCAAACTTTCTACTTACTCTTCCCGACAGCGGTTTCCACTTTCGGAACTCTTCCATAATGAAGACTCCCTCTTTCCTTCGTGGTACGTTTTTCGCCCATAGAGACCTCCACACGACTATTTCCCTTCCTTACTTCGTTACTTCTTATTTCTCGTATGACTGTATTCAATATGGGTAATTTTTTAAGTATGTAGTCGGTTTTCTCCTGACATAAATAATTTCCTTGAGGTGAATATATAAACATCGTTAGTTTGTACCGAGATACCTAAATTCTTTGGTTCATTCAGTGTGTTTGGGGATAGATATGCAGGTCTCTGTGAGGTTGTATTATCAGTTTTGTGTATTTTTTACGGGTTATTTGGGTCATTGGTATGTTCAAAGATAATCTTCCTTTCTGTTTAACTTTGAAAAGTCATCTACTTTTAAGAATTTTTGTATTTTTTTTTTTGTCGATATTTTCTTTTAACATTACATTATGAAGTTACAATTAATATATATTAGTTTATTAACGTCTATACTTTTTTGTAAAGTTTAGTCTCTAATTTTTCGACTCCTATTTCTTGATTTATTTATCGGTCTATAAGGTACTTATACTTATCCTTCTGAGTTATGACAGTGATACAATCAAGAAGAGTTTAAATATGTGAGTTGTGTTAGGGTTAGTCTTCGTCTCGTTTTATGGTATACCTGTTTTGTTTACCGAAGATTTCAAATGTACCTAACCGTCTTCTAGGTGCTATCGGTCGTGCCATAACTCCCTCTTCTTGTTTCAACCTCCTGACTATGTAAGACTAAAGTTCTGTATTATATTTCGGTAATGATATGATAATAATCATCATTAGTCCCTGTCATATAACAACCGTTTTGTTATCTGTTTATCTAGTTACCCTTGTCTTATCTCTCGGGTCTATATCCATGTACATTTATGTGAATTGACTAGAGACTGTCTCTCCGTTTCCGTTATATCACTTCATTTCTATCAGAAAATTTGTTTATTACGACTTTGACCTAGGACTTATGGTTTTTACTTGGATCTGTCTGTTATGTTGGAAGTGTTTTAATTGAGGTTCACCTAATGTCTGAATTTACACTTTGTGTTTTGATATTTTGAGAAGTCTCTCAAAATTTTTAAAGGTCTTCTTTTAGATCTACTGAAACCTACAACATAGATTTTTCAGTACCAGTTTACGTTCAGTGTTAGATATTTTCCTTTTTGACTCTTCGATCTGAATTGATTTTATTTTTATGAAGACAAGAGGTTTTCTGTTACAGTTCTCTTACTCTTCTGTTCAGTATCTACTTTTATAGACGTTTTCTACATAGATTATTTCCTGACAATAGGTTTTATATGTTTCTTAAGAACTTTGAGTTGTAATTCTTGTATTTGTTGGACTAATTTTGTACCCGTTTTGTGGATTTACCTGTGGTATCACTTCTTCCATATATTTAAAGTTTATTCGAATTTTTTTCTACGAGGTACAGTATATAGTAACCTCTTGATTTACGTTTAATTTTATCGTTACTCGATGATGTTATGTAATAATATTACTGGTTTTAGGTCTTGTGATTGTTGTGGCTTACGACAACTTCTACACCTTGTTTTGAGAATAAGTGACGATCACCCTTACGTTTTACCATGTCAGTGAAACCTTCTATCAACCATCGAAGAATGTTTTGATTTATATAAGAAGGGTATATTAGGTCGTTAGTTCAAAACACCATAAATGGTTTTTTCCTTGTGAATAAAGATGTTTAGTGGGACGTGTACCCACGAATATCGTAAATAAGTATTGACGGTTTTATACGGTCGTTTGTTCTATAGGAAGTCAACAACTCCAAGTCAAGGATTCAGTACATACTGACGTTGGGGTACCTAATACCGTACGGTCCGAGGAGACAGGAGGTGATAGAGCGTCTCAAACAAGTTTAAATACGGGTAATTCAGTCACTACGATAGATCGGTAGAGTAGAAGATAGTGGGGGAAGAGGGAAACGGAAGTTAGCAAGGGTCATAATCCCAGAAAAGGTTACTCAACCGAGAAACGTAGTCCACCAGACTCATAACCTCGAAGTAGTTGTCAGGAAGGTTACTTATAAGTCCTAACTAAAAGAAATCCTAAGGGACCTAACTAACGGGACTTTATGTTCCCTAAGTTCTTAGAAGAGGTTGTGGTATTAAACTTTCGTTGTCAAGAAATCACGAGTCGGAAGAAATACCTGGTTGAGAGCATAGGTACATACTGATGGCCTTTTTGGTATCGAAAGAGATAGGGTTGAACACAGTCGTTTCACTACAGAGTCGAAAAATTATGTGACAGATCCAAACAGTGTCGAAAAGAAGGTTCCTTATTCGCAGAAAATTAAAGTACCGATGTCAGTGACAGACATCACTAGAATCAAAAAGCTTATGACTCAAAGTTCGGTCAAAAAAGTGAGAGGAGGAGATGGGAGTAATTCTCTGAGAAACCAAGGAGAAGTGAAAGACGGTAATTACACCATGGTAGACATATAGACTCCAACGACTATTAAGAGGATTGTTAGAACTAAAGTCGAACAACTAAGAAAGTCGGGTATGTAGTCATGTAGTGTACTACATGAGGCGTGTCCTCAATTTATCGTCTTACCGTTGATGTCGGAACACCACGAGGAAAAGGTTAAAATTTGGTCAGGCAAACAAAGTACAGGCCAAGAGTGACAACGAGGAACTGGAAGTATGTCCAAAGAGTCCTCTGTCCATTATGGTCACCGGACCATAAGGGTAGAGAAATTCTTAAAAGGTATTAAACGACACTAGGTATGTTTCCGAAATCACATCAGTTACTTCATCTTCATCTACAAAAAGACCTTGAGGGAACGAAAGAGGTACTAGTGGCTTACAACCGTTAACAAGAGACCAAGGAGACAGAGAAACTATAGGAATTCATCGACTTACCTATTTATTCGACACCAAGTGGATCTGTTACCTTTATGATAAGTGGTGATTTTTCTTTATTCGATAGTTCGGTTGTTTCTGTGTCACCTTGACATTTACTTATAATAATTTACTTTCTACAGTAATACTTTTCCAAGTTATGACATTAAGGTTTATATATGTAACATCTCTGCCGTCTTAATACCTCTGTCACTTTTTTTTTTTGATTCACCAACAAACCCCTCCTCCTTTTACCCTCATCTTACTTAATTCTCGACTTCGTGTCCCCTAAAAATCCCGTTACTTTAATAAGACATACTATGATATTGCCATTTATGAATAGTAGTGTAAAAACAATTTTGGGTATTTTATATATTGTGGTTTTCACTTGGGATTATATGTGATACTTGAAACCTAATATCACTGCACAGTCACACCCAAGTAGTTGACGTCGTTTCCATCGTGACATACACCTACCAACTATCACCACACTGACGGGCATACACCCCGTCCCATATATACCCTTGATGGACTTAAAAGACGAGTTAAAACGACACTTGGATTTTGACGAGCTTTTGTTTTAATTCTGATAAACTTTCCCTTTTTTACTTGTGTCTTATCTATAGTAAACGGAGGACTATCATGGGATTCTTCCTATGTTACAGTGGATACACTATAAGAATGATTATTCGAATTAAACTTGGATTGATGTTTCTTTGTTGGTATGTTTAGGTTTGACTCCCTGTCAGATATTAAACTGAAATATTTTACAGGTACAGTATTTTATGGTTTTTTCTTTTTTAGGATTTGTTGGGTTTAGGGATTTCTTAAAAAGGATCTAATTTCTGCTGGTGTACCCATTATTGATTCACGTTATTATGTGTGACTTCATGAGTCCTTGTTTTCATAACACTAAAGAAGTTAACTGAAGTTTACCAAGTTATGTCATTGCCCCTTTCCTCTCCCTTATCACCTCCACCCCTCTTTTTCTCTTTTTTGTTTTACTCTGATTTTATCGGGTTGTAAAAAAAGTTTTGTCTTCCTTTGTTTCACTCAGTTTCCAAAATATAGATCGGTTCGATACGTAGAACATTGTTTTGATAATTTTTTATCGAAAACCATACATTATTGAGTATATTATAGTATTAATATTCTACAAAACTTTCGTACTCGAAGTAGATACTGAAGTCTCTACAACCACTTTTCCGACCTCCGTTTATTTTTCGTAATTTACTTAAAATTTTCTATCAAATATTACGACTTCCGGTGTTAAGGGTTACTTCGTTACACGATACATAGTGTCGTCGGTAGAAATGTTTCGTCTTTGAGGTACTTTACGTACCTCTTTGTCTGTGTTGATTTTACCTTGAAATTTGTGTAGTGACTCCATAAGAGTAAAAACGACCACCTTAATTTACTATATTGAAGATACCTCCCACTACACCGTTATAGGTTCTTTTAGTGCATACATAAATGAGAAAATGAGACGTTAAGGTGTAGATATTTCTATGTTGTAGTTTTTATGTTTTACTTATATATGTTCCAATAAGTAATGTCGTGATAAACATTCTCTTTTTCGAACATTCATTGTATTCTACTCATTCTATAGATATATGACCACTACCAGTTAAATACACAGTTGAACTGACCTGGTGCTCCACGGATCAGTCAGTCAGTCAGTCAAGTCAGCGAGTCATTTATAGACAGTTTGTAAGACCCACAAAGACGTTTCTACAAAGATCTATTCTGATTGTAATTTACCCATCTGACTCATTTCTAAACAAGAAAAATTACCCCAATCGACATAGATTAGTGACTTTCCAGACGTATTTCCTTTTTGTAACTGGGAGGGTCTCATACTCTAAGAAGAACGGTTTGACGGAAACCTAACCTTGTGACTTAAAAAGGACGGAAGTCTGAGTTTGGCTTTGTCGTCGAGAAGGACCAGAGTTCGGACGACCGGAATCTTAACCTTAACATAGTGACCAAACCAAGAGAATCCAGAGACCGTACATTTTTACTTTCCATGTTCCCTCTCATGTACTGTACATGGTAAACGTCTCTATTCTGTCCCACATAGGTACATATGTGTAACATACTTAAACGCTTAAAGACGTTTTTCCTCTTTTTTCTTTCTTTTACCTTCCCTCGGAAAAGACTCATATGGAAAAAACCATTTCAAAACTGAAAACTTGGTACATTTACGGAATATAAAGGGGTTCAATTTTCTTTTCTTCTTTTTTGGGGTATTTTGTTTCACTTTGATTGACGTATCATTTAACCATTGTATTGATATTTGTTTTCTTGACAAATTTCATTGAAAGTTTGTCATAAGACTGAAAATCACTTTCACTTTCACTTTCTTTCACTTCAGTGAGTCAGCACAGGCTGAGAGACGCTGGGGTACCTGACATCAGATGGTCCGAAGAGGCAGGTACCCTAAGAGGTCCATTCTTATGACCTCACCCAATGGTAAAGGAAGAGGTTCCCTAGAAGGGCTGGGTCCCTAACTTGGGCCCAGAGGACGTAACCTCCCTCTACGAAATTGGAGACTCGGTGAAGTAAGTCGAATAACAATCTTCATTTTAACCATGACATTAAAACTATGGTAAAATACACTTGATATCTTGTTTCGTTTGTACAATAACAATAAGTCTTGATTCAGGAAGTCACATTGTCCTCTCTATTCTATTTTGTTTCTTCAATCCATTTTTTGGATATAATGTAAACTTATCTTTTATAGTCAATACTTAAATTCTGATATATATAAAAAATTGATACAAGTGACTTTTTAAGATCTTCTTTCCTGTGGGGTCATCATGTAGAGCACGGGTCTAGAATTAAAGATTAATGATAAAAGGTGATGTTCTTTAATTCCGAGGAACTAAGATCCAGAACTGACCCTTTCATTTCTAAATAGAACATTATCGATGGTTCTGTCACGAGTTTCCATTACAGTTATGTGTCTTCGGTCGAAACTTCTCCGAGGGTGACCGATTTATACCTTATTAAATTTTTATGTGTAAGTGTCTGTTTAGTTTCTGACTACCTTTTTCGTTTATTTATTGTTAGGTCCTTCGATGTTATTATAAGGTTTTTGTTTGTTTTAGGTGGGTTTTGGTTTGGTTTGTTTTTTTCAGTGTTTTTTGAATGAACAATGTTAACGTTAGTTGATAATAACTTTTGGCCATTAATTTGTCTTTCTTAGTGTTCATATACGAATAAAAATGGATCGGAAAGATATTAGTAAGGGACAAGTATTTCCTTCCAAAAAAATAAATGTCTTCTTACTGGCGATTATTTACTTTCCTTACTATACTAAATTTTTTTTGTAAAACGTTGGGGTTTACCTCATTAAATAAATTATTTGTTTTATTTGGACAATGAACTTTCTGACAACTCTTTGTCTTAACTAGGTGTCCGGTTTTTACGGTTAGATGTGTAATGAACGATTAATGTTTCCCCTTTGTATTCAAATGTTACCTTCCTAGATCATCAATGGTGGCATTGGTTTACCGTTTTAAATCGTAGAGGTTGACACCTTATTGGACTTATTCTTGAACGATAGCATTACGTTATACTTCATACGTCAGGTGGATTATTTATAAAACCGTTATTAGACTCTGGACTTAGTTGTAAAATCTGAGTTGAAAGTGAAATTTTCTTTATTTTCCTCTAACTCCTTTATCAATTTACCGTGGTACTCTTTTATTAGTTTATTTAAGTATTGTTTCTGTTTTTCGATCAAAACCTCATCCTATGTCTGTTAGTGTTCTCCGGGGACCAACATGATATTGATCTCCCCACCCCCCACCCCTTTGGATATGTTAGATTTTTTATTACATAATTTTTCTTTGGTTCTCTTGACTCCTACGTTGCTCTAGATTACCTTGATTTAAAGTTTTCCACTGTTCGGGAGGATCCACTTCCCTAGTCTCCGTGAATCGTAAACGTCTTTCCCGACCGCTCACCATTTCCTAGTTCGGAAGGTTTCATCTCCTTAAAACAAACGAATTTCCTTTTCGTCGGTTCGAAAGTTACCGTCGAATCTCACTACACTGTCTGACCTTTGAAATTCTTTGAGTTTACGTCTCTAACAAAAGGAGGAAGAGGACGAAAGGGGGAATCCAGAAAAACGTTCATTCTTTTTCCACCCCTTCTCTCTCCTGAGTGACCTCTGAACCTCACCCTGATTTGTCCGTTTTAAGAGACGTGAGGAGGTACCCGCAGAAGGGACTATCGAGTCAACCATTTCTTAGGTAGACATTATGTCCTCTGGGACCAAACTAAGGACCCAGTCCTTCTAGGGGACCTCTTCTGTATCCGATGGGTGAGGTCATAAGAACCCGAAGGGAACACCGAGTCGACCATTTCTTAGGCGGACATTACTCCCTCTGGACCCAAGTTAGGGACCCAACCCTTCTACGGGACCTCTTCCCTTCCGATGGGTGAGGTCATAAGACCGGACCTCTTAAGGTACCTGATATATCATATACCCCAGTGTTTCTCAGTCTGTACTGACTCGTTGAAAGTGAAGTGAAGTGAAGGTACCCACATACAGGGTCTCAGGACGATCTGCTACCGTGGACCTTATATGTGTGCTGTCCTGAGTGAGAGTACCGTAAATTTCGGTCTTCACTTGACTTGATAGATTACTCCATTAGGTCAAAGTTGGGTCGAATTGAGGACTACTCAAGTTTCACAAGTTAGAGAGTAGAGTCGACCGGTAGTCTTTTTTCGTACGGGAGAGACCCATTTATTATAAATTTATAAATGGGGTCTGAGAAGATTTATGATCCGATCACATATATAAAAATACTAATGGTCTGTATGTTACTTCGTCCTTTTTTACTAGGGACTGGTTTTCTTTTTTACCGGTTTTCTTTGTCTGGGTGTCTAATTGAAATACAACCTTATTCGTCTGTTCCTGAATTTTTATTGATAATATTTAATTTAATGTACCTCCTTTTATAATTGACTACTCTACTTTTGTACCTCTTGAAATTGTCTTTTTACTTTAGAAATTTCTTATCGGTTTAATAATATCTTCTTAGTTCTCTTCAGAACTTTTGTAGAGAGAACCATTATTATTTTATCTTATTTTTCGGTTTTTCTTTTTTAACCATTCCTATACATCTTATAAACTTTTTACGGTCATTAGTGAAACTTGGTTGTTATTTTTTTATGTCTTACACCATATAAAATGTTTAGTTGATTGTTTTTGTTCTTGGATTTTTTTAGATTGATGGTATGTACTCCGATCTAAATCCCTTTTATAATATTTCTTACAAAACCCCTATTATGGTTTTTAGATTTAAATACTTGATCTATAAAATCCTTTCATCCTTTAGTGACAACTAACAGAATTACATAAATGTCATAATACCAATACATCTTTTACCTCTACTTTATCGTACAATAGACGTTAAATGAAAGTTTACCAAGTTCTTTACCACACAAATATCCAAGGAGACACACCTCTCAATCTTTTCCCTTTAAGAAAATAATTTGTATGTTAATATCGAAATATATTACAAAACAAAGATTGAATTTATGAAGTATAATGTTTATTTTAAAATGAGTAAAAATCTTCCTTTAGAATACATATTTAAAAAAGTTCGGTTTGTCAGTTGTTTTTAGAGTCGTCCCATTACAGTCATTCAGAATAAAGTGTATAGTTTAAGGAGAATTCAAAATTCATATTTATGACCTTCGTTTGAAAATAGTTTGGGGTGAATTTCAAGTAGAATCGAAAGTCTAACTGTGACGGGGAGAATCTTAGCAGTCATCCCTTTCCTTTATGTATATTGGGGTCAATCTTAATGCCTATTGAGTAAAGGTTTAAGATATAACAAACTTCAGAAAAAAGTGAGGGTTCAAAATTCAAATTCCATTTCGGTGATATTGGAGAGAACACAAATGAAGGGTATCATTTTAGAAAAATCATATAAAACGGTGACAAGAAAAAACCGTCAAACTAGATTTAAGAATAATTACAAACAAAAATCGTCAAACTGGATTTTTACTGGAGAAAGTCTTGTGTACCTCTATGTTATTGATAACTATTGTTGTGTTTAGACTCCTTTTTCTTCCTTCTCACTTCACACTCCGTCTAAGTAATAAGTTCTCCTTCCATGTTCATTTACGAGGACACTCTTGTGGTGTATAGTTTCACCATAAACTTTATTTCAGATTTTCGGACGGACTTCATGACCTTTTGATTAAATTTTTGTCACGACGATTCTCGTTTCTCGACTACCAGAAGTCATCGCTATCATGACTAAAGGACTAACCTAGTGTAATAATGAAACACAGTGTTCCCTTTACTGTACAGAGTTTAACGCGAAGAATCGAACTTCCTCTTTTACATATCAGACATCTTGTCAGTCCAAATATTGGTTAAAGACGAGATCTTCTCCGTTTCTTTTGTGTTCTGTGGGTTTGTAAAATTAAAGTTCGTACAGTAAAGAATACTAAGACCGAGGAAGGAAATCAAGGGGTTGAGGTATTAAGAAACCGAGGTGTTAGGTGACTGTTATGGGTAGAAAAGTGACAAGGAGTGGTTGGAGCATAAAGGTCGAGGAAAGAATGTGTAGTAGTACTAGTGGTGTACATATGTAGTCGTAGCGGGGACGAGGAGAGAATTCAGTAATGTGAGTACACTTGTAATTAGGATGATGTGGTAGACAGGAGTGGGAGAGGGAGAGGTTCTTTTGACAAAGTGATATTGAGACACGGAACTAATAACATCATCGAAGGATTGACCGAAGGAATGATTGTAGGAACGGAAAAGATATCAGATAGAATTGTGATGTTAATTAAGAATTTTTTAATAACTGTGTAAAGATTTACAATTATTCTCAGCCAATGAAGAATTTTGTAAATTACTGACAACTAGAGTACGTCGTATTTCCAGTGACTGAATTATTACCAGGCGGTCTAAAATGTTTTAGATCGATAAACAATAGAATACAAGATGGTAAGAGGGGAAAAGTAAGAAGACATCGGTGGGACCAGAGTAACGATAAAGACTTTGTACGGTCGCTCGAGGACAGAGTTCCGGAGACCTGAACAAGTCCGAACGAGAGAGTGAAGGAAGTACAGAAAATGTGTAGTGAAGTCACTCCGGAAGAAAAGATAAATGAAATAAAATAAATGAATAAAAAACGAAATGAAAAGAGTGTCGTGAATAGTGATAGACTGGACATATATAAATCAAATACTTAACAAAGAACGAAGATTGAGGGTGATCGTAAATTCAAGGTACTCTCGTTCGTAAAATACAAACCAACCAACAACATGAATGTCACGGAGACTACACTGACTATGTGTCACCTGTTTGTGAATTTAAGAAATAATTTACTTATTTATTTTCTTGATTCATTTTATGTATAAAAATAGACCCGATAGACAACTTACCTACTTTATACTTAATAATACATTAAAAATTTAATATAATTTTGTTTTTGAAACTTATTTTTTATTAACCTAACTTTATATTTGGATTTCAATGGTATTTGAATAACAGGTTCTTCTTTCTATTACAAAACGAAAGCTCTTAAGTATTCAGTCAGTTGTATATTCAGACAAGAGTATTAAAATGGGGAACTCTCTTTAGTAGTCGTCACAAGATAAAAGACTACAAATATTGTAATCTTCGAAACGATACTCTTTTATTTGTAATAGGTTTCAGTTATATTTTCAACCTTATGGGACTTAGTGTATATTTTTAAGTCTTTGACCTTTGAATATGTCTACAAAAGTCGAAATTTCTTACCTTTTATAATTAAAAATGAACTTAAGTTTATATTAATAGATTTCTTTAAAGATACGATATTGAATACTTACTACTGAGTTCACGATTAATTTAGAGTATAAAATTTACATCGTTATGAATTTATATAATTTACATGAATTTCCATATGAAGATTTTTCAACTTTGTTTTTTAAAATTCAATATAGTTTCTTTTTGTTAAACTAATTTTCTCTACTTACTTTATTTGGATCTCTTTCATTCCGTTCCCCCTCTTTGATAAATTTTCTGTAGTAGACAAGATTTTTAAAGATAAAACCATGTTACTTAGTATATGTCGTAATGAATCTGAATTCTTAAATTTATTCTGTAGTCTTTGGTTTTTACAATCAAGTTTCTTTGTGAGTGGATGTTGTGGTAAGTTATGCTGGAAGCGGGAGTGTTCAAAAACGGGTTACTAATAGACGGTTTAAAAAGTAACGTTGTCGTATAAGTGTTTCTCAAAGGAGTAGGAGTGTTACAAGAGAGGTCTAGAATAGTTTTAGAGGGTGATTTTTGTTCCTTTTTTTTTCAAATGAATTTTATACAGTTCGAGAATTCAAAGTCGTATTAGATTTTAATAATAAATTTCTACTCACATTCGTTTCAGTACTTCGTTTTAAAGTACTTCAAATTTTGAAATATTTTAAACTTCGAGAAAATACGTTTATCTAAGTGGTAAAATTGGTACTACTAAACTGTTCGTTTATTTTAAATGGTAAAATTTGTCTAAACACTGCGATCTCGAGAGTTATAAATAGTCACAGGACATAATTTTTTCCAACTACCACTCCACCGTTGTATGTAATCGTACGTTCAATTTGCAAACGTAACTATATGAACCTAAACGAGATCCTTATGATGTGAAATTTTTTAATATAAGGATCCCGTTTTACAACGATCTCTTTAATGGGACCTTTGGAGAGGTTTCAAAACTCAGATATATTCTACTTATTTTTAACATTCCACTATGTAATAGACCGGTGTCGTAATGAAGGTAGATGATGGAAAAAGAAAAATTAATTTGATCACTAGTGTAAATTGTACTTTAAACTTTTTAGTTACACTCAAGATTGTTTCCATACTTTTACGGTGTCGGTTTATTTATTGTAATTTTGTTAATGTTTCCATTCTTTCATTTGTTTTTAATAGTTACACCGAAGTTAGTTACGAGAATCTGTATTAAATCCAAGAGAACGGTACACGAGTTCATGTCCGTTAACAAATCACTGTGTTATTTGAATCTTTGTATTTATACTGTTGGTTTAAACCCCCCACTATTAATATAATTCAAGAAAGAGGTCCGTTCTGTTAATCAAAGTCATTCTGAACCCAAAAAAAAATTTTATCTTTTCCTTAATATTATCGAGTTTGAATTTTGTCATGAATAGATAATTTTTCAACGTTTGGAAATAACCAATGACATTCGTGGGTCAAGTCGTCAATCTCTCAAGTTTTGGTTTGATAATAGGAAGATCAAACTGGTTATGTTCTTTTTCGTTAATTCCCATGTTTGCACGGAAGTGTGTGTGTGACGAGTCAATTCTACTTACACATAGTCAGAGTTTGAACCAGACTTATAAGGAAAATTTGGGTGTTTCCTACTTTTCGACAAAGAAAAGACAGACTCTAATACAAGAATATGTCATTATAAAAGTAATTAGTGATTATGAACATATCATTATCCCGAGAGTAAACAATATATCGTCTGACCGTTATTTACCGATAATCTTTACCGTTGGGTGAGGTCACAAGAACGGACCTCTTAGGGTCCCTACCTCCTCGGACCACCCGACGGTAGATACCCCAGCGTCTCAGCCTGTACTGACTGCACTGAATCGTCGTCGTCGTCGTCGTCGTCTTTGTTATGAACACATCATTGTCCCGGGAGTTAAACAATATATCGTTTGACCGTTTTTGACCGGTAATCTTTGTTCGTCCGTTTGTTTGAAAAGATTTAAGAGTTTCTTTTTGAGAGGTCAAAATCATTGTAGAAAGTCTACATGAATAATTCAGAGATTCATCCTGATGTCCTTCATGTCAGAAACTTTGTTTATATGACTAATTACTAAGAAGTTATAATAGATAATACAAGTATTTTGATAAGGACTGAAATGAGTAGTCTAAATTACGGTTTACCAAGTAATTCCATGTCTTAGTAAAAGTTCTACGAAATAGTAATGAACTTTACCTATAACAGTTAAGAAAAAGTTATTGTGTTCTCTGTTGAGATGTACACCTGTACTGGTTTACCTGTTATGACTTTGGTCTGACTAATGTAAGAAACGTCGGTTTCTACCTCTTCGAGGTATGTCAGTCGTTTTTTTTTTTTTTCTGGACCTCGACTGACACCGAGTCTATTAATCGAGGAATATCGTCTTAAGTCCGAATTTGATTTCTTTCACCCCTTTTGGTAATCCGGTAAGTCTATACCGGATTTAGTTTAGGGTATACTAATTTGTCGCCTCCACTGTTTATCTAAGTTCTCTAATCTAGACCATCTGTCTCACGGACTTCTTGATACCTGTTTCCAAGTATTGTGACATATCCTCTGTCACTGGTTTTGGTATGGTTTCTTTTTCTTTACGATCTCCCGTGTCACCAACAGACTCCGTCGGAATGTTTATCGACTTCTCTTTCTCTTCGTTTTTCGTTCCCTCTTTCCCTTTCTATATAAGTTGACTTACGTCTCAAGGTGTGTTATCGTTCTTCTCTATTCTTTCGGAAGAAGTTACTTTTTACGTTTCTTTATCTCCTTTTGTTGTCTTACCCTTTCTGCTCTCTAGAAAAGTTCTTTTGACCTCCATAGTTTCCTTGTCAAGTACGTTCCTACCCGTGTTATTTCCTGTCTTTGTCATTCCTGAATTGTCTAGGTCCTCTCTAATTCTTCTCCACCGTTCTTATGTGGCTTGACATGGTTTTTCCAGAATCACTGGACCTATTGGTGCTATCACACCAGTTGAGTGGATCTCGGTCTGTAGGACCTCACATCTCAGTTCATCCGCAATCCTCTATAATGATACTTGTTTCGATCACCTCCACTACTTTAAGGTTGACTCGATAAAGTTTAGGATTTTCTACTACGACAATCTCATAACGTGAGTTGCAGTCGTTTAAGCCTTTTGGGTCGTCACCGGGGTCCTGACCTTTTCCAGTCAAAAGTGGGGTTAGGGTTTCTTCCCATCACGGTTTCTCACATGTTTGGTGATCTGTTGACACAAGTGAAGGTACGATCATTCGAATACAAGTTTTAGGAAGTTCAATCCGAAATCGTCATGAACTTGGCTCTTGAAAGTCTATATTTTCGACCTAAATATTTTCCGTCTCCATGGTCTCCAGTTTAACGGTTGTAAGTGACCTAGTATCTCTTTCGTTCAGTTAAGGTCTTTCTGTAGATGAAGACGAAGTACCTGACGCACTTTCGGAAACTAACACACCTAGTGTTGTTTGACACCTTTTAAGAAAATTCACTACCCTTATGGTCTGGTAAAATGGACAGAGGACTCTTTAGACTTTCACCTAGTTCTTCGTTGTGAATCTTGACCTGTACCTTGTTGACTGACCAAGTTTTGACCCTTTCCTCATGTCGTTCCGACATATAAGAGTGGGACAAATAAATTGAATATACGTCTCATATAGTACGTTTTACGGCCCAACCTGTTCAATGTTCGACCTTAGTTCTGAGGGCCCTCTTTACAGTTGGTGGAGTCTATACGTCTACTATGGTGAGATTACCGTCTTTTACTTCTCCTTGATTTCTCGGAGAACTACTCCCACTTTCTTCTCTCACTTTTTAGACCGAATTTTGAGTTGTAAGTTTTTTGATTCTAGTACCGTAGACCAGGGTAGTGAAGTGCGGTTTATCTTCCCCTTTTTCACCTTCGTCACTGCCTAAAAGAAAAGAACCCGAGGTTTTAGTTACGTCTATCACTGACATCGGTACTTTAATCTTCTACGAACGAAGAACCTTCCTTTCGATACTGTTGCGGTCTCTCATATAAATTTTCATTTCTGTAGCGAAACGGCTGTTTCCAGGTATATCAGTTTCGATACCAAAAAGGTCATCAGTGCATACCTACATTCTCGACCTGGTATTTCTTCCGACTCGTGACTTCTTAATTACGAAAACTTGGAACCACGACCTCTTCTGAGAACTGTCAAGGAACCTGTCGTTTCTCTAGTTTGGTCAGTTAGGATTTCCTTTAGTTAGGACTTATGAGTAACTTTTCTGACTACGACTTCGACTTCGAGGTTATGAAACCGGTGGACTACGCTACTCGGTTAAGTAACCTTTTCGGAGACTACGACCCTTTCTAACTTCCGTTTTCCTCTTCCCTCGTCGTCTCCTACTCTACCAATCTATCGTAGTGACTGAGTTACGTAGATTTAAACTCGTTTGAGTCCTCTACCACTTCTTATCCCTTCGGACCGTACGACGGTACCCAAGGTTTCTCAGTCTGAACTGAATAGTTGATTTGTTAATACTTAAGATTTTCTGGGAAAACAAACTTGTACATTCAAAGTGACAGGATACATTAAATGTATAATGTTCATTTATGTATTTGAATGATATAAAAGACTATTATCTTCAGTAAGTTTGTTTCCAAGATATTAGTTTATAAAAACCCTTTTGGATACAAATTGAATTTTTCTAAAGGAAAAAAGTTCTGAATCAAATCTAAGATGTCTTCCATGTTGATTCCCTCGGGATCCTCTGTCCTCACTCCCTCAACCCCTCTTGTTCAATTCCCTCCTCTTTTACGATTACGTTCCTACGTATCAACTCCGACGACGAAACCTGTTGTACCTTCGTATCTCACATGGAGTCCTTGACACGTGGGTTTCCTACCCTCCGATCTCGTAAATAAAATGTCAATGATAGGGGGTAATTAATTCTCAACGATTGTTAGACATGAAGATGAGATGTGATTCCGTGACTTTTTCCCCTACGGGAGTCACCCGAGGTCGTCAAAACCTTTTTCGACTTTTCTTTCGTCGTAAATTTACCCCTAAGACAGTCCCGATCAGGGAGACTCGAGTGTCATAGACTGGTAATGTGGGCTCCTGGTTACAATGCAATGTGAGGATTCGGTGGTTTCCGTTGATGATATTTAAGAGACTCAGGAATGATACAGTAACATATGACACTTTGATATAAGTTTTAAGAGAATTTACGACTGTTGAAAAATACTTCAAAATTCCGAATGTTAATTATAAACGAGATGATTTTAAAACTCCTTCCTAAGTTTAAACAGACATTCGGATATTTGAGTTTGATAAACGTTTGAAGTTAAATTACAAAAGTGATTGTAAATTCTCAGAGGTCTAAGAGGTTCATACAACTATGACTCTGATTGTACTAATTATCAACCATGTAAATTTTATATTGGTTCTGATTTACGTTAACATGTATTAAAAGTAAAAGAAATGGTCTAAACGACTTTTTCATGAGATACAAATTATGATGTCTCTTATTATTTCAATTACTCGTTCGTGACCGTAGTTTGTTTTCCCTCTTCTGTACATTATTTTACACCATAGACAAGAGTATCTCTATATTTGGACTGTATAAGGGATACCAAGTGTATCCGGTAAGGTGTGGGTCTTCAAAATTTAGTACATAAATAAGTTCAACAGTTTGGGGTTGATGATCCATATTGTGATACAACGTACAGACCACCAATGTTTCAACTTGTTTTTTGTATCAATCGGAAGTCAATGATCTTTTAAGGTGAAAAGTCTTATGAGTACTTTTGAATAAAAATTTTATTTAATTAAATAATTTTTGTCTTACCCTGTTAGGGTACAAAAAGTGTTGTCAGGTGACAAACAAAAATGTGGTAAGTTTTACTACGACAAATACAAAATTCATCATATAAAAGTTTTATTAAATACTAAACACAAGATTTTCAGTTTTTTTCAATTCCAACTGGTCACTCGACGTATACGTCTTTTCATACCACTTCGAATCAAGACTCCTAAAAAACAACAATAACGATGGAAAATCAGGAATGCAGTTGACGTGAATTTTCTACTAGAATAAATTTTCCTATTATAAAGAAATAGTTTTCCATTTAGTTCTTACTTCTTGAAGGACTCCAGACACAGTTTCTAGATGAGTTGTTCTTTACGAATTCATAAAATAAATTCAAGTTAGTTAGTCACGGAAACTCATTAATTATTAATCGGAATATTACTAAAAATATATGACCGTGAACACTGTTGAGTTTTAGTAACACTAATTATTGGATAAAAGAATGAATAAAGAATGTCCGTAGATATTTTCCTCTGTCTCTCTCTCTCTCTTCCCCCCTCCATTCCTTTCCCTTCTTGACGTGTCTCTTTAGACCCGTTAAGTTTTTAATATAAATCTACAAGACGTCGGATTGGACTTTAATTAGTAATTTGTAAAAGATCAGTCTGATTTTATTATTTACATCTCTTCTGTAGTCATAAGTAAACAAATTTATGTAGTAAAATTCTAGTTCAATTTCGAGACGGTTTAGAAATTTCAGGGTACTAACAGAGTATTTTAAGATTTTATTTCAGACGTAATTGTCCTGATAAATAGTATAAGAAAGAAATGTAAATCTGAAAATTTTTGTGATTAATTTTTTGATTAATTATTAAGTTTTGTGTTCACTTCGGTTGAATTTCAACACTTTGGTTTAAGTCGTACTTTTAGTTACTTAGTTTAATGAGACTTTGAACCAGAATGAGAGTTCTAATTTAACATTAATAACTGATTTGAGTGGAAGTATTCGGATACGGTGTTGATTTCTTATAAGTTGTATTCAATGAAGGTTACTTTTCTGTCATTGATCCTTTTTTATCATGTAAGTAATCACCTAATTTTCTGTCTCAAGGTACCTTATATTCTTCCTTTTTTTTTCGAGTATCTACGTCTCTTGACTGACCATCAAGGGTTCCCTTCCCCCAACCCCTCATCCGTTTTATCCACTTCTTCCAGTTTTCCACGTTGGAAAGTCAATAATTTATTTATACAGTAGTCAAGTCAGTCAAGTCAACGAGTCAACACAGACTGAGAAACGCTGGGGTACTTAGCGTCGTGCGGTCCGGAGGGACAGTGGTTAAGGACCTCAAGTGGGTTTGAGTACACGTAGCTCAGCCGCTACGGTAGGTCGGTAGAGTAGGAGACAGCAGGGGAAGAGGAGGACGGGGGTTAGGGAGGGTCGTAGTCAGAAAAGGTTACTCAGTTGAGAAGCGTACTCCACCGGTTTCATGACCTCAAAGTCGTAGTCGTAGTCAGGAAGGTTACTTGTGGGTCCTGACTAGAGGAAGTCTTACCTGAACAACCTAGAGGAACGTCAGGTTCCCTGAGAGTTCTCAGAAGAGGTTGTGGTGTCAAGTTTTCGTAGTTAAGAAGTCGCGAGTCAAAAGAAGTGTCAGGTTGAGAGTGTAGGTATGTACTGGTGACCCTTTTGGTGTCGGAACTGATCTACCTGGAAACAACCGTTTCATTATAGAGACGAAAAATTATACGATAGATCCAACCAGTATTGAGAGGAAGGTTCCTCATTCGCAGAAAACTAAAGTACCGACGTCAGTGGTAGACGTCACTAAAACCTCGGGGGGTTTTATTTCAGACTGTGACAAAGGTGACAAAGGGGTAGATAAAGGGTACCTCACTACCCTTGGTCTACGGTACTAGAATCAAAAGACTTACAACTCGAAATTCGGTTGAAAAAGTGAGAGGAGAAAGTGAAAGTAGTTCTCCGAAAAATCAAAGAGAAGTAAAAGACGGTATTCCCACCACAGTAAACGTATAGACTCCAATAACTATAAAGAGGGTCGTTAGAACTAAGGTCGAACTATAAACTTTTTTTTTTTCTTAAGGTAAAAATCATTAAAACTAATCAAATTCTATAATAATGAAACTATCGTTACTAGAAACATTCTTGGTTCTTATTCTTCGATTTTTCAGTAAAGAAAAACGAGAATGAGTTATTGGAGTTCTTGTCAATCTAATATCCAGGTTTGAACTCACTTGGTTACCTTAGAGATGTGGAAGAGAAATCTTACCTATGATAAGGAAGAAAGACTTAATTGAAGAGAGTACGGTAGATCTTATCTTTTAAAGAAAGAAAGTTTTGTATTTTCTTAAGGGTATAAGAAGTTCTCCCAAATGGAGGGAGGGTGACCTAGAAGGGACCACCGAGTTTATCATTTCTTAGCCGGACGTTACGCCCTCTGGACCCAAGTTAAGGGTCCAACCCTTCTAGGGGACCTCTTCCCTTACCGATGGGTAAGGCCACAAGAACGGACCTCTTAAGGTACCTGTCTCCTCGGTCCGATGTCAAGTACCCTAGTGTTTCTCATCCAGTGCTGTCTGCCAATTGTCTTATTTACTTCATTCGGCTTTTTGAGTGCTGGTCCACCTTTGTTCAAGTCGTCAGTAAGGTTCTGTAATTTTGTTTCACTAGTCCTTGTCTAATAAATGTTTGTATCAATTTGGTGTGTGTCTGGTCGAAAGAGTCATAAGAACTCGTAAAATATATCATCGTTTGGATTTCTACCGTGTTTCTGTAGGTTCTACAAACTACAACAACACAAGGACTCTTAGTTTGCTTGGTGGACTTTTTGAACGTATATGTGGATTGCACGACGACGATCAGTAAAGAGCCTATTCCCCTTTTTAGGTTATAAGATTACACAATTTTTCCAACCTAGAAAGTATATGTTACAATAATTGTCTTTATATTCTTCGTTTCCCCCGTTTTTTTTTTTTTTCTATTTCTTGTTTTCGAAGTCGTTAGGATTATGACTTCTTCTTTCTGTGATATCTTGTCAGATCTATCTTTAAGGTCCTTGGTAAGTTAGAAGTTATGGGGATTTACGTAAGTTCACCATCATTGTTAATGTGGAAAATAAAAATTTTCATACATAAATTGTGTTTATTACGAAAGATATACGGTCTATGACAAATTCATGGAATGTTTATAATTGAGTAAATTAAGATTGTGGTTAGGTAAAACTGTCTATAAAATGAAATGTCTATTCCTTTGACTTCATGTCTTTCTAATTCATTGGGAGAGTTTCCATGTGTAGTTTGGACCGTCAGTTCACGGTTTCAGGTACGAGGAGTGGTGACATGGTGGAACGAAGGGTATTACTCAAAGATTAAATACTTGAAAGTACCTATACTTGTTTCGAAACGTGATTTCGTTTCATGTGACTGAGATGATCGGTGTGTGTTTACCAGAAAACAGTCAGTTTACGTTAATGAATCAGAGACCCACCACCACTAAATCGGAGAGGTTGACGTAACAAACAATCTAAGGACCGTCGTTAAAGTTGAGACCGACGTGTTACCAAAGTGGACCTGTAAAGTAAACTAACCAGACTTCACCCTTGACCAGTAAATAAAATGACGAGCGGTCTACTTAGGTGACACGTCAGTACCGAATTTTGGTTCCCAAATACCGTTCTGACATTTGAGTTTTCGGACCACTTTTTTATATATCTCGTTGACTCCGAACCCCGTTTGACTTCTCTGTTTAAATTAAGTTTTTGTTTTGTAACGTACCTATTTGCAAATGTAAATATTTATATTAAACTGGGTACCACGTAAAAGACAAAGAATAACGTTTGTATAAATACTACTTTTCAATTAAGTTTGACATTTTGAGACTTATGTGGGATATGTTCTCTACCTTTCTTAGTTGTTTTCAATCTTAGTCATAGACAATAAGGGGACACTTTGTTGAAATGGATTTACGTATAGTGGTGTGTCTAGAACAAATCACATTTGTTTCCTGAATACCTCTTAGAAGACCCTGAATTAAAAATACATTGACCCTTGTCCTTAAAGGCATATTTATCTTCTTAAAGACATATTTATTCATTATGAGTCTACAGGGACATTTCCGTACCCCAAGATTTTATTGAACACGTTACTCGTAGTCACTAAGATGTGTATTTCGTGTTATTTACTCATGTCAAATGTAGTCACCAAGAGTCTACAAATCTAAAATTTTGGTCGTGTTTGAAGTGGAGTTTTTAAACCCTTCACTTATAACCCCAACTTTTTAAAACACACACTTCAATCTCATATCTTTATTTATGTTTCTGTATATGTTTTAATAATAGTATGGTTGTGTGTGTCTCTGTGAATGTGGTGTGTGTTGTAGGAATAATCAAGTGTAAAAAACTCTTTTTTTAAAAGAATTGGGTATGAGTGATGACTGTCAAAATTAAATTTTTCACCTGACTACAATTATTACTATTATACCTGGTAAAGTTTTCCGATTTAATTAGATTATGTGAGTAAATTCTATACTGGTATTTAAGTAATGTTTTTAAAACATGACTTTTAATTTTAAATTTTTAATACTTATATTTTTCTAATCTAAGTTTGGTGTACCTATATAAGATATAGTCGAAGGAAGAAAACACACACACGGAATTTAGATGTTCCGTTCCACGATCTATGATCCCTGTGTTTCTATTTTTCCGTCTGAGGATGAGTTCCTTGATTTAAATCACCCTTTCTGTCTATTGACTTGACCATTCACTATTGATAACCGAAGGGTTCACCAAATCACCATTTCTTAGGTGGACGGTTACGTTCCTCTACGTCCTCTGCACCCAAAATAGGGACCCAGCCCTTCTAAGGGGACCTCCTCCTTTTCCGTTGGACGAGGTCATAAGAATGGGTCCTTTAGGGTACCTGTTTCCCTATCGATGTCAGGTGCCCCAGCGTTTTCTCAACCTGTGTTGACTCGTGCGGCGTTCACTATTGACGTTATTTCCTTTCCATTACCATAGAACCCTCGTATTTCCTCGTATGAATGAATACATTTTGGTCATTCTATGATGACCATAGAAGGTTCTCAGATAGGAGGTAATATGTAATAGTAGTGAGGTAACCGGACAAGTAGACGGGAGTTTTGAAATTGTCTCGAAGGTTAGGAAATGATGGTTCCCTATGTAGACTTAATTTAGTAATGGTAATGGTATACTGGTCGGTTGTACGGATAGATGAGAAAAGAGGTACGGAGGTAGAGTTGTGTGTGTAAAGATTTGACCGACCTTTACCGATAAATATAAAAAGGTCCGTTCTTTAGAACCGTAGTAGTAACTGAGAAGGGAAATGAAAGTGATTTTGACAAGTGAGTCTGAAAGTTTTTCATAAACTGAATAGAAAGAGATAAAAGTACTTGTGATGAAAATGAATATGATAATAATTGGAAATTTTTTATGTAACCACATTCAGAGGATCGAATGAAAGTAGATCTAAGGAAGGATGAAGTTAGATAACATGAAATCGATCGACAAGTTGATGAAACGGGTGACATATTAGATGTCTCAAAATTTTATTATTTCTACGGACACGAGGTGTTTCAAGGTGTCCGTTATGATTACATCCTAGTTCCAACTATGGGTGACGTAAACAACAATGTAAAAAAAGGGGGTTTTAGTTTCCTACATATGGTTATGACAACTAAAAATGACATAGAAAATTTTACATTTTTAAAGGATTTTTCTATGGAATGATGTTCCACTGATTTTTATTGTTTTAGTTTATCAATGATACACAGGGAGTGACTCAAATAGGTACAAGGGAAATAGAAGGTCACAATGGCTAATGACAAAAACCAAAAAAAAAAAAGGGTAAAAAGAAAGGGACGATCTTTACGTCAAGTTTGAGAGGATCGCGTTGATCCTCTCAGAGGCAAGACACCTGTCAAAAGTTGAATGAGTAAACCACTAACTCGTTTCTAAGGTAGTGATTTTTTGTCCCGAAAGTCTAAGACATAGTCTTAGTCTTTTCTTGTGCACTTCTTTTTTTCTCAATTTGCAGTGAACTAAAATTTTTTTTTTTTCATTTTGTTTCCCTTAGACAATTTCACAGAACCCCAGTTTCTCAACCAGTCATTAAATTTCGTCATAACTTTCGGGGGTTTCCTCTTTTTTTAATCCTTTCACGTTGATTTTTGTTTCAGACAATAAGATTAAAATTTTCATTAAAGTTTTGAAACAAAGTACTTTTTTGTGATTGTTATGTAAATAAGAAAGTGAAAATCTGGAAAACTAAAATCAAATTTTAATAAAGATTAAGTTTCCAAAAAGGGAAGGGGGATGTTAAGAGAACAAAATCGACATCCGATTCCTTTTTAGTTAGTGTTTACTCGTCGAATAGGATTTGACGACAACGTCATGGGAAACAGAATTTGTTCCTCTTATTAAACTTATTAGTTATTCTTAACTTGTAGATATGATCCGATAAATCATCGACTGAGAATTTTACGACGAGTCTCGACAATTGGAAACATTGTGTTAAAAAAAAGGACTGAATTCAGATGTTTTAGTTGGATATGACACAAGAAGAAAAGACAAAGTCATAGTCATTGGATAGGATAAATAAGATTGATGAAAATTTTATAATAGTGACGATGATCATTGTGACTAAAAAAATTTACATCTTTTCATATTATTTCTAGTGAGTAATTGGATACAAAACTCTTATAGTAACAATTGTCCAATTGTACGTAAAATTGAAAAAAGACTAACTATTAGACGTGCCCAGATACACTGTTTGACAAAATTGGACAAGACCGTACGTCTTTTTCATTTAAGTCTCTGTTAATTTAACTACTTTTGACGATTTCTGTAAGTGTTTTATCCAATTTTTTTTATTTCCAAAGGTAAATATATTTGAGTTAGGAAATAGATATTTACTGACTGTGGTCTTTGTGAGGAAGAGTAGAGGTAACGATTTGTAAAGGACTGGTAAAGGAAAACCATTGATGAAGTCTATAGTCGTGACGGACCTTATGACTGGAAATAGAGGTTAAGAGTGAAATGAGTATGTTTATCCGTTTCCTAGAGATGCACGACTGTCTCCTGTCCGTCATTTTACCTCATCTCTCTCCTTTTCACAATTTTCTCACGTAATTTGAATTGACGATCCGAAGTGTTAGAATAGGTGTTGGGGGTTGGAGTTCGGACGAGTAACGGTGTTGTTCGTAGTCAAACGTGTTTACGTGACCCTTTCCACCTCTCTTTGAAAAAAGATGGTTGGAATAAAAGTTATAATAAGGAAGTAAAAGTTAAAGTTATAATAAGAAAAGTAAAAGTTAAGGTGATAGTTTCTATTCCTTTCCCTTTTGATAATAGGTTGTGATGCGAGTAATAGGTCCAGAGTGAGGACAGAAAATGATAGATCTCTTACAAAAACGGAGAAGGAAGTAAGATAGGGTTAAATAAAAGAAGAGACGACAGTGAGGTCTTCTTTGGGTGCGAAGTGTATCGAGATTGAGTCGTTTAGTATGAATAATAAGGTCCCTGACGGGGTAAGAGTAGTTAAATGTAGGAAAGTGGGTTGTGTTTAAGATCCCGATGAAGGACGAAGAGTAAAAGGGAGAGTGAGGTTCTTGTAGACCTCTGTGGTAATCCGAAACTTGACCCAATCCCCCCACCCGTAATTAGAGTATTTTATACAAACCACGATTACTACTTGATAGGTTTAAAGTTCGTTCAATAAAATGATCAAAATCCTGAGTCGAGTGAGTACATATTTTTGCTTCCTTCAGTAAATCTAATAGTGAACTTTTAGACCGACTGTTTAAAGATTCGTGGTAACTGTCCCCAAGACTTTGACATGTAGACTCCACCTTACCTCATTAAAAGATTTTCCGTGGGTATACTCAAATGACAAATAAGTACAAACCCTTAGTGATTTCAAGGAAGATCAAATTGTAAGTTTCTAAGATACGACCTTAAAAGTGACATAAAAAACTATCCTTATAAAAATATTTTCCTCATGTCAAAGGTATTAATAACCATAATGTCATGTCCGTACAATGACTAATTTATCCGGAAACATTGGACTGGGTCGTGGTAAACATAATAATAAAATATTGGTCTCTTCTGGACGTTTACTGTGAAATTACTGTCATTCTGGAGTTTCATTTCGTAATTTAATTATTTCGTGATTAAGAAACCATAATAATATACTTTTTAGTCTGAAAAAGTCCACCACGAAAGTGTCTAAAAACAGTTTAGTGTTAAGAACTGGATGTACAGTCTTTATTTCTATCTTTCCCGTACAAAAATCCTGGAAAATGAAACGATCAAGTGACTACCCCGAAACATATAGTAATTTTGGGTCTCTTCAGATCTAGTAACCACCTTAAGTCCCGTAATTTTGTGGATTTCTTGTCAGAGTAAGTATACGAATGTCTGACGGTCCTGAAATGGACGGGATTTCGTTTGACATAGTAAGTGAATACTTGATGTACATAGATAGGATCGAGACCATTGAAGGTTTATGATTAAGAGCAATGTTTGTTCGCAAGGGAACCAATTATAAGTCCGAATTTGTGTACGAAGTTGTACGCCCTTGATTCTTATTTGTCGTCTGTACTACTGTGGATTAAAAAATTACTTAATTATTACTTATTAGTTTAATAATATTTTTCCATTTTTACCTTTAACTTAATATACGATAGGTAAAAAAAGAAATTTTTCTCTATGAATTCAAACATGTTTTATGTGCTATTTCACACAGGTAAATAAAGGAGTAAAAAGGTTTATTGTGTTCTTGGATGACTTACGGTAATACATTCACGTAAGAGACTTATAGTTCTTACTACGTTAGCAACGATATCATTGATGAGTAATAACTTATTTAACACCCAACCCCAATTTCGTAAGAACTTTTTTTAAAGTTACAGAGTTATACGGACTATTCAGAGATAACGATTGATAATTTCTTATTGATATCCAATAAAAAATCCTAATGATAAATTCGTCGAAATTTTTTATTCTCGGAACTCAACAGTTCCCCTTTTTTTGGAATTTCAAACTTTTTACTTTGTGTAGTGGATGTAAGTTTTCTTGTTTTCTATGAATCAAAATGAGAAGGTCTCATTAACTTTTCACAAACATTGAGTTTTCATTGTAATAGAATCGATAGACAAGGAAGGGTGACAGTATTAAAACGAAAATTAGGTTCGAATTCATATTCTGTTGGTGATCTTCTGACGGCTGAAGAGATGCACGTTAATTCGATTTCGGTCTTCTTTCGTTCTTTTTTTAATAGGGAGCAAAACTAGAAATCTTCTTTACAGAGGACTCGTGTACTTTTTTGACTCTTAAAAGTGACAGTCAAAGAATATTTTATCAATACATTTTTTCGAACATAAAATTTTGTGGTTTATATTGACTCCAGGGTTGATATTTGTCAATAGTCCGGGTTCGTTTTCGATGATACCGAAGAGGAAACGAGTTCTAGAAGGCATTCTCCCCAAGGGTCGCTACCGACAAAGCGCCCCATGGGAATCCTCCGAATCAGCAATGTATGATAAGTATAGATTTCTTATAAAATTCTTAGACGGGGTCTAGAGAAAGAGAGGGCGGATTTATTTGTGATTCTACGTCGTAAATTTCTTGCCCCACCTTCCCCCCCCTCCCGCCGGCCCCCACCGTTCCTACCTCGGGGAGGGGGAATCCACTTCAGGTCAGTCGATTTTCCGGACGACTGAAGCGTCGGGACCTTCGGTTACGCTCCTTCGAGGCCGGGCCCGATTTGGGCGTCCTTACTCCATCATTCTTCCCCCAGTTTGCGCCATTGTTTAGTTTGTCCGACTAGTTTCGCGTCCCACCAGTTGAGCGCGAAGAAGGTCAAGTAGAAAGAGCTTACCTAAAGATGGACTGAAGCACAAACTCGAAGATCAGAGAACATTGCTATCTGGCGGTGGAGGACACACTCCCAGACCCAAGAACGCACACCACTGTTAGAGTCGTGGGTCCGACCCCTGTCCCCTACCCTCTCCACCCCTGAGCCGAGGAGGTGTCCGGACCTTGAGAGGACTTTCCGGGAGCTTCTTTTCCCCCGCCCTCCTCCCGCGGACTTCGGCTTGGCTCCCGAGCTGGCTCTTCCCCCGCAGGACCGGACCCTCTCGCCGGGACCGTCCCCGACTGCACGTCGAGGAAGTCCAACATTACCACCGGGGAACCCCCTCCCCTCTCCAACTGTTCCCCGGCCCCCGCTGCTCCGGAGGGGAAGGGGGTCGAGGCAAGCGACAAATGGAAGGGCCATGAAGAACGCCTCGGCGGCCACCTGCGAGAAATGGTGGGGCCTCTCGAAGAGGACGAGGTCGAAGGCGAGGACGAGGGATCCGCCGCCTCACGAGCGCCCAGGCCGGGGCACGAGCGCTCGTCGCGAAGCCGGCGGCCCGGGGCCGAGGTATAGCGACGACGGTGGCGGCGGCGGCGGGGAGCCCGGGGGCGTCTGCGGGCGGACTGCCTCCTCCACCCCTTCCTCCTCCGTCGTCGCCTCCGTCGTCGCCCTCCTCCGTCTCCTCAGTCTCGCCGACGGATCCTCCACCGGTGAATGAGTTCGCGTGTTCGACTAACCACCTGAGACCTCCCGACCCGCCTTTGCCTTTTCCGGTTTCCGGTTATCTGCCTCTCGCGATCCGGCGTGGGCGAACAAACCCTTCCGCTCGTCGACTTCCTCCGCCCCGAACGTCCGATTCCAACGACTCTGTCACGCTCGAGATCCGGGCTGTCGAGGAGAGGGAAGGGGCGGCGAGGTCCCTAAGACACGCGTCCGCGACACTACTCCGGTGCCCTCTGCGCGACGTTTCGGTACGCGAACGCGCTGACTCAAACGAATCCAACCCGTAGAAACGATGGCGGGTCGAAAGAGTGCTGAAGATCGGTAAAGGGGAGGACTCTCAATGTAAGACCACACTACGACAGTCAACATCCAAGGGAAATCGACGCACCGGGACTCTTCGTAAATCTACTGAACCCTTGTGCTCTTAAAATGTAAAATTCCTTGGGTCCGTACCTACCAAACCACCCGTGTTTTGCTCCAGACCGATGGTTCACACACGCAGGACTCAACACGGGCCGAGGAACGTTGGGATACCTGATATATCGGGCAGTCCGAAGAGACAGGTACCTTAAAAGGTCCGTTCTTACGACCTCACCCAACGGCAAAGGATGGAGTCCCCTAGAAGGGCTGGGTCCCTAGCTTGGATTCAGAAACCATAACCGTCCGCATAAGAAGTGGTGACACGATGGACCTTTCGGGTTCGTGACAAATTAAGTTCTCGGTCGTCACTTACTACGGAGATCACGATCTCAACCCGCCTTTTAGTACCCTTGGCCCCTCTCCTCTCCCCGTTATTTTTCGCTACATTCTACCTTTTCCCCTTTCCTTTCGATCTCTCAGGTCTTGTCTACAGGAACTCTTGCAGACACCACCGGACCCACAGGCTCTTTCAGACGGAACCAGATTAAGCGTAGTCTTGAGACTCGTGAAAATTACAACCGTACCCATCGAACGGCGGAAAATTTACCAATCCAATTAGATCCGTCTCACGAATTCTCCTAAACCGTTGGACAAGATGGAGGGAGGAGAAGTGAGAAGAGTACCCTTCGAATACCCCTTATACCCATAACTGAAGACAGGGTCTTTCCTCCTTGTCACGCTCTCTCTCTCTCTCTCTCTCTCTCTCTCTCNCTCCCTCCCTCCCTCCCTCCCTCTCTCTCTCTCTCTCTCTCTCTCTCTCTCTCTCTCTCTCTCTCGCTCTCGCTCTCGCTCTCGCGTAATCGAAAGTTCACCATGACTCCCACGACCTCAAAGTCTCTAAGTTGGTCGACTCCCGGGAATTACTTAACACAATCCGACATCGCAAGGGTGGGGTAGGTGGCGTGACGTCAACAACCAATGGACTACAAACCTTTAACAACGTTATTGTTAGACTAGTCATTAAAATATTTATATTTACTCCGGACGTAACACATTGGTAAAACATACGGTGGAAGACTTATTACTTCTAGAACTTTTTCCATCATCGTAATATGTCAGAGGTCTTGTATCCTGCTGGCTCTCACACCTTCACTTTCTTCTGTCCACTTTAAATTCTACTTTCTATACAGGGATGGGAATCACTTCTTCGTCTAGTTTGTGTCTATTTGAAGTATTCTTGATTCACATCAATATTCCTCCTTAATGTGTCTGTACGGATTATTTTACTCTTACGTACGTACGATTCAACTAAGTCAACACAGTCTCAGAAAATAAACTCTTGGACTCCTGGTATCGGGTGATCCGAAGAGACAGGTACCCTAAGAGGTCCGTTCTTATCACTTCACCCAACAGTACGGGAAGAGGTTTATTTTACTCTTATACCCTAGAATAAACCCCACCCTTATGAAAGTAAACCCTTTTTCTCCTTGAATTTTTCTGTTGTAACAAAACGAGAAAGGCATAAAATTATAAATAACTTCTGTTTTTCTCCATGTTTATAAACTTTCAATATTAGTATCATTTCTCTCGTAATTTAAAGTAAACATGACTTAACCGAAGGGACCACCAAGTCTGGTGTTTCTTAGAAGGACGTTACGTCCTGTGGGTCTAAGTTAGGGATCCAACCAAGTTAGGGAAGAGGGAACCTCTTCCCTGACCGTTGGGTGAGGTCATAAGAATGGACATTTTAAGGTACCTGTCTCCTCGGACCGACCGATGTCAAGTACCCAAGTGGTTCTCAACCTGTACTCACTCGTTGATTGTGTGTGTGTTAGTATTTCTCTCATAATTTAAAGTAAACATGACTTAACATCAATTTTCTTAAAAAGGGAGGTACGATGATGATCGTGTACTTAAACACACACACACACACGTGAGTCAACACAGGTTGAGAAACGTTGGAGTACCTGACATCTCTCAGTCTGTGTTGATTCACTGACTTAACTTGACACATATCTTTTTATAGGAACCGTTCTTTTTATTGAACAAAAGAAACAAGTCAAGTCAAGTCAACGAGTCAGCACAGGCTGAGAAACGTTGGGGTACCCTACGTCGTGTGGCCCGGATGGACAGGTAGTGGTTGAGGACCTCAAATGAGTTTGAGTACAGGTAACTCAACCACTATGGTAGGTTGGTAGAGTAGGAGACAGTAGGGGAAGAGGAGGACGGAAGTTAGAAAGGGTCGTAGTCCCAGAAAAGGTTATTCAGTCAAGAAGTGTAGTCCACCGATTTCATAACCTCAAAGTCGAAGTTGTAGTCAGGAAGGTTACTTGTGGGTCCTGACTAGAGGAAATCCTACCTGACGAACCTAGAGGAAAGTCAGGTTCCCTGGGAGTTCTCAGAAGAGGTTGTGGTGTCAAGTTTTCGTAGTTAAGAAGCCGTGAGTCGAAAGAAATGTTAGGGTGAGTGTAGGTATGTACTGATGACCCTTTTGGTATCGGAACTGATCTACCTGGAAACAACCGTTTTCTTACAAAGACGAAAATTTATACGACAGATCCAACCAGTATTGAAAGAAAGGTTCCTTATTCACAGAAAATTAAAGTACCGACGTCAGTGGTGGACGTCACTAAAACCTCGGGGGGTTTTATTTCCCCTAAGAGAACGGAACTCTTGGGGTACTTGTCATACAGAAGAAACATTCCTTTGATTTAAGGGTATCTGTTACTCTTCTCAGTTCTACATTTTTATTTCACGTAAGATAAAAGTCATACTTAAGTTTTGTATAATTAACTACTACTTTTCATTTGAACATTTTAAGTGTAGTTTTAGACCCACCACCGTGACTTGATCGTTTATCTTTCTAAGACCCGTATGAAACGTTTTCACAACATGAAAAGTAACGATGTAAATAACTCAAAAGGATATCCTCCCTCCAAAGTGTTACCTTTAATCCCAAGAAATAGCTTTCGAAATTAGGAACCATGATTTTAGAATTTTCGTTAATCCAAAATTACATATTATCTTCATAAGTATAATTTAAATATAAATATTTTATGTGTTACCACATGTTATCACGTTTTCTGAACAATAATAACTTCTTTCTCTATAAGGTTCGACCCGTTTATAAGTCGAGTGTCGATAAATCTTTTCTTAAAAATCGTTAAGTCAATTTTATTCCTGTTCTTTTTATTTTTCGACACAATAATTTTTATAAATATAGAATAAAAATATCGAAAATAGATAATTATATTTTTATAGGTACTTCAAATTCGTGAAAAGAAGATCATTAAGCTCGAAAGTTTTACATCTACATAGTAATTAAACCATGTACATCTCTTTTACAACTTTTCGAAAACGAAAAGTATAAAGTAAAGTTTAATATATTTGAAAAAAAACCTTTTACATAAATTACAAAAACTATCTTTGTTTGTATCGGCTCTTAACCCTTCTTTTTTTTTTTTTGAAGTCACCACATAAAAGGAAGTCGTACTGTCTAGTATTGAAATCTAAAGAAAGATAAATAACTTTTATTTTAATAAAATAAATTTATAAACAAATATCAATGACCATATTACAAGAGGGACATTAATTGTATAGATGGTTGTATTTTTAGAAATTTTATTGTGTCTAATTGACAGAAAGGTCTCAATTATAAATCTTACACAACTGATCATAATTAATGTCGTTCACCATTGGTAATTGATAACGGAGTGTTGACGTTGATATTTCAAGTGTTATAAAAACACTCTATGATTAATATGTCAAGTAAATTAATGGCGTCGTTCCGATTACATCCTCCTCTAAATGGATCCTATACCCTGCGTAAGAAGGTCCACTACCTACAACAGGAATCTCATCCTGACTCTCTAAAAGACTTAGAACTAAGGTAGAAATACAATTGATTGTCTCGTTCCACCAACTAAAAGACTCGGAATAAAAAAGAGGAAAATTACATTTACTTCTCCAACCTAATCTGATCACAAAAGGTTCAAAAACACAAGTGGTACTGAGTATCATTTTTTTTGCGTAGAATGTAGTCCCGAACCCTATATACATGTATGTATATAGGGTATATATATGTGTGTGTGTGTATAGGGTTCAGGACTACATTTTACACACATATATTTATATGTGACATATATGTTTATATTTATATATAATATGTATACATATTCATATAGATATAACATGTATATGTATATATCTCTGTACGTATATATTAATCCTGTTTACAAAATAGTGGTCTGTCATGAATGAAAGGGATTCACGTTAGGGACCACTATAAATGTTAAGATAAAATTAAAAATTTTGAAACCTCGTATGAAGTAACTAAAAATATCACAAAATTACTCAGTACCGAATTTTAAACCTTTTGTGACCGTTAAATTTTCTAGGGAAAGTTGGGCTTTGGTGACATTAAGATACTGAGTGTAACTAAAATTCTTACGAAACACTCTACATGGAACGGTACAACTCCGATGAGTCACGGAAAATTTGTAGTAAAAATACAGACACCTTAAAGGTGATAATACTTACGTCCGGGTTTATTTACTGATCTGAGACGATTAGTATAAGAGACCTTACTCGACAGACAAGTCTTTTCTCGTCTTGCTACTTCGTCTTCGATGTCCCTTTGAAAACTAAAAAACTCCCTCTGACACGACCACACCCAGAAAATCCTATTATCGTTGGCTTCAGGATAGAAGATGACAGGTTGTAAACGGAAAATTCCGTTTTTTGTCACTCCACTCTCGATTGTGTAATCATCGACTGTCACTCTAGACTGGATCGTGTAATCAGCGACCCAGACTGAATCCACATCTAGGTCCGACCCACCAGATATTCAGAAGGAGTGACCAGGAAGACCTCTAACTCCCCTGTTGACTGTAGGAAATTCTTCATGGAACAGATAAACTTGTTGACCTCACTCGGGACAAAAAACATATCTTTACAGATCACTTCTTTGTAGAGTCTTCTCTTAATCAACTGGACTTCCGTCAAAAGTGATCGGAAGTGACACTGAAAACCACTAGACAAGAGATGACCCAAGGAGTGGAAGGAGATGACGGTTACTACCACTGAACAAGAATGAAGTGTCAACAGACTTATTTTCTTTTAGTATTTGACTTTTACAAAACTTACCAATTTCTTAATGTTTTCGTTTATTTACACTATCTATAGTAAACAAAAATTCCCTGAACTATTTTAAAAGGACCTACGACCTTCGATCTAAATCTGAAAGAAAATAGCTTACACGTAGTCAGAGGGAAATCTAAAATTATCGAACAGTGACTTAGTAGAAAACAAAAAGAAAAGGATTTCTTTTCTAGAAATCTTTTGTGTCTAGAGTAGGTATCTAGAGCATGTGTCTAGAGTATGATCTAGACTTTAATGTTCTACAATATACAGTTGGTGTTATGTAAAGGGTTTCAGTTGACAAGTCAAGTCAAGTCAAGTCAAGTCAAGTCAAGTCAGCGAGTCAGCACAGACTGAGAAACGCTGGGGTACTTAGCGTCGTGCGGTCCGGAGGGACAGGTAGTGGTTGAGGGTCTCAAGTGACTCTAAGTGCAGGTAGTTCATTCACTACGGTAGGTCGGTAGAGTAGAAGACAGAAGGGGAAGAGGAGGACGGGGGTCAGGGAGGGTCGTAGTTTCAGAAAAGGTTACTTAGTTGAGAAGCGTACTCCACCGGTTTCATGACCTCAAAGTCTAAATCGTAGTAAGGAAGGTTTCTTTAGGGTCCCGACTAGAGGAAGTCTTATTTTTATGTTAATCTTTAAAAAAACCTTTCGGTTTAGTTTTCAAGGTCGGTATTTTAAAATTATTTTTACTATAAAGATTAAATGGATCTCAAGACTTTTAAGAAATAAAAATTTGACTTGAAATTGTTAGGAAGAAAATAAGTCATTTCTACATAAGTCGGTGTCCAGTTTTCAGAGTCATAACGATTCCTGCAGTTAAAAGGGATTTAACTACATTTCTAAGTTCCATTGGGGTTAGTTTCAGGTTCGGTAAGAAAACCATCTTTGACTGTTCACTAAGATTTCAAGTATACCCCCTTTTTTTTTTTGTCGTTTTTGGTCTTCTAAGCCTTGTTGAAACTTTTACCTCTTGTTTCAACCTCTAGAGTTCTGAATCATATACCGGTTTTATTAGTTCTCACAGATAACCGAATGTCTCTTTGTTTGTCTAGTTACTTTGTCCTTTCTTGTAAGTCTTTATCTGTCTATGTACATGTCTATTGACTAAAAAGGTGTTTCAACGTTTCGAGTGAAACACCTCTTTCCTATCACAAAAACTGTTTACAATGACCTTTTTAACTTGTAGGTACACGTTTTGTCACAGGAAGTTAGGGATGGAGTATGGTAAATATTTTTAATTGAGTTTTATCTTATGTCTGGATTTATATTTTGGATTGTGGTTTTGAAAATCTATTTTTAGAAATACTGGAACTTAACCCGATTATTAACCGTTTTTCAAGTACCTTTTCACGAGTTATAGTAACCAGTAAGTCAAGTCAAGTCAACGAGTCAGTACAGGTTGAGAAACGTTGGGACACCCGACGTCGTACGATCGGGAGAGACAGGTAGTGGTTGAGGGTCTCAGATGGGTTTGAGTACAGGTAACTCAAACACCGCGGTAGGTTGGTAGAGTAGGAGACAGTAGGGGAAGAGGTGGACGGGAGTTAGAAAGAGTCCCAGTCGTAGAAAAGTTTACTCAGTCGAGAAACGTAGTCCACCGGTTTTATAACCTCAAAGTCGAAGTTGTAGTCAGGAACGTTACTTGTGGGTCCTGACTAGAGGAAATTCACCTGACCAACCTAGAGGAACGTCAAGTTCCCTGAGAATTCTCAGAAGAGGTTGTGGTGTCAAGTTTTCGTAGTTAAGAAACCACGAGTCGAAAGACATATCAGGTTGAGAGTGTAGATATGTACTGGTGATCTTTTTGGTATCCAAGCTGATCTACCTGGAAACAACCGTTTCATTACAGAGACGAAAAATTATACGATAGATCCAACCAATATTAAAAGGAAGGTTTCTCATTCGCAGAAAATTAAAGTACCGACGTTAATGGTAGACGTCACTAAAACCTCGGGGGGTTTTATTTCAGTCGGGGACAAAGGTGACAAAGGGGTAGAAAACGGTACTTCACTACCTTGGTCTACGGTACTAGAATCAAAAGACTTACAACTCGAAATTCGGTTTAAAAAGTGAGAGGAGAAAGTGAAAGTAGTTCTCCGAGAAATCAAAAAAAAGTGAACGACGGTATTCCCACCACAGTAGACGTATAGACTCCAATAACTATAAAGAGGGTCGTTAGAACTAACCAGTAATCCCCTTTCGTTTAATTTTAGTGCCTCGATGACGATGTGTAGTCACGATTACTGATTTAAAATTTTCAAACGAGTACGGTTCATAGCCGAACTTGTATCTCCTTCCTCTTAAGAGTGTGTTACGTCCACGTTTACAATTTACTACACTAATGAAACCCTTTTCCAAACTGTGAGAGAATTTTTTGATATGTATGTGGATGGTATACTGGGTCGGTATGGTGAGGATTCATAAATGGGTTCTCTTTACTTTCGTATAGTACTTACAAGTGTCTTCGAAATACACGTTCACAGGGTTTACTTTGTTTACAGAGAGTTGTCTATTTACCTATTTGTTCGATACTAAATCGGTCTGTTATCTTATGATCAGTCGTCATTTTTCTTTATTGATAACTAAGTGTGTTGTGTTTAATTAGAGTTTTATTATTTCGACTCACTTTCTTCGATCTCTCTTTTGTTTCGTATGAGATAATAAAGTGAATGTATCCTTAGATCTTTTACGTTTGATTAGGTATCACTGTCTTTCACCTAGTCATCAGTACTATCTTCCCTAAAACGATTCAGTGAAGTCAGCACAGGCTGAGACACGCTGGGGTATCTGCCGTCGGGTGGTCCCAGGGGGCAGGGTCCCTAGGAGGTCCGTTCTTGTGACCTCACCCAACGGTAAAGGAAGAGGTTACGTACTTTCACTTTTCACTTTCACTTCAGCGAGTCAACACAGGTTGAATCGCTGGGGTACCCGATGTCGGATGGTCCGAGGAGGTAGGTACCCCAAAAGGTCCGTTCTCATAACCTCACCCAACGGTAACGGAAGAGGCTATCCTCCCTAATTTTCCCTCGTATTTCTTTGAATACTCCCGTTACCTATACAAATAATAGGACTAAAACCACCATCAAAATACTCAGATATGTCTGTATTTGTAAATAGTGTGATATGTGAAATTTACGTACAAGAGATAACATATAAGACAATTTTTATTATATAAACCGTGGATAATATACGGTCTGTAAGACGATCCACAACATAGAAGCCAACGTTTTTTTCTCTCTCTAACATAAAAGTATTTCAAACTTCAATGATCAATCTCCTACGTTTGGTCACCTTAAGAATAAATACATGATAAATATTTTATTTCGTTGACCTTTAAACTATGTTTGATCAATAAATACAACGATGGATCTATTTAAATCAAATTTTTATCTTTCCCGAACCGTATAGGTAATTTACTCTTCTATATATTTTAACTTTCTCTATAGTTTATTAAGAATTTATACAGAGAATTGTCACAGGTACTGAAATTCTATCTTTTACTGTCCGTCGCAAAATTTAAGTATTAAACCTAATTAAGAATCTTCAGTTATCACTATCTCTGACCTAAAAACACAACTTAATTTTATACACGATCAATTAAAATCCTCTTATACAAAAGGATTTACCTCTTTCTTTTAAGGGTAATTTCATAGTCAGATCAATTTCTATTGATTACCGTCTGATCAACTTCTCTTCATACTATGTAAAGACAAAATGGGAAAGCAAGTGAAATGTACAAAATCCTTTTCGTAATCTACCCCTTTTAGAAAACAAACAATTAATAAATAGATTCAACTAAAATCGGATATTTTTTAACCGTAAACTCCAAATATTTTGTCAGTATCAATCATTAATTGAAACGAGTTAACTTTTTTGGATGTAAGTCACTGTGTCGTGAAACTTCATCTCTTTAATTCGTTTCTTTTTAACACTTGATCTATTAAATTTCGGTATATCGAATTTAACCTACGAACCCCGAAAATATACCACTAAAATATGAAAAGGAAAAGAAAGAAAAAATAATACAAGGGTGAGAGATAGGAAAGGTCGGAAACGTAGAATTTCTATAGGGATTAAGGATAGAAGGAAATAATTTTCTATTTATGGTAATCTTCCTTATAAAACTGGAAAAATTTTTTATTTAATTGGTCAGTAGTATACTATACCTAAAACTCCTATTTCTGATTTACGATACACTACCTCTTCTGTTTCCACCCTTTCACTTATTATCACTTCGGTAAAACGAACAATATTAAAATTGGGTATAGTTCTTTTCTCCGTCACCAAGTAAGGTTTTAAATTACTAAATTTTATCATAGTTATTTAAAAACGAGTTTTAAGGTTTTAAATCCGTCCCGACTCCCTACCATAGTTCGCCTATCGAGTTGATGACCCTCTTTTGGGTGAAGGTTCTACTGGAGTGTGCACGAGGACCGTTTAACCACGACAAAGTGGACCCCGAAGAGTGTCGTAGTGTCCAAGTCCCACGCTTGCACACACGATTCAGTGAAGTCAGTACAAACACTAGGATACCTGATATCGAACGGTCCGAGGAGACAGATACCCTAAAAGGTCCGTTCTTATGACCTCACCCAACGGTAATGGAGGAGGTCCCCTAGAAAGATTGAATCCCTATCTGGGCGCAGAGAATACAGAGGACGTAACCGTCCGTCCAAGAAATGGTGATCGGGGTGACCCTTCGTCGTCCGAGTCCCATCAATCTGAATAAAGAACCAACGATGAAGGAGATCTCGTATTTTCTGTGAAGGTCCGGAAGAAGTCCCAACTAACCAGATTACATTAGAACTCATCAAGATGAAGAGGAGACCTAGTAACAAACTCGATAGAAGAGACGGATATTCCGGAAGGGGTACGGAAAAACGATTGGATACAGAATATAAAGGAGGGTATAGAATGTGTTCTTCGTGAGAGGAAACACTTTGGAAAAGATTAATAAAGTATAACCGTACCATTTGGAAAGGAAAACTTTGGACCATCGAGAATATTGGACATTATAAGTAAACAGTAACTTTTATATGACAGAATATAATAATAAATGAAAGGATATCTGTTGTATAAGAAAGAGGAGTTGTGTGACCTATCAAGAACTTTGGTGTTTGGTTCCAGGTATAGAGATATAGTGTCACGGGTGGTATACTATATATGATTTATTGCTAAACTATCGTTCCCGTCGACTTATGACCCCGTAGAATCGAGAATCAAGAAAGATCCTCTATAATATGACGAGTTTCACTACATCAGAACTTGAATGTATCTACGACACATTTTTTAAGATAAACTACTCTACAAATGAACACGATGATTTCTTATAAAAATTAATAATCTATATTACTTGAACCTAGTAAATAAAATAATGTAAAAAAAAAGTTAGAAAGAAAAACGTGAAATACAGAGAACCAGAAAGAGTGACTAGGTTTCTTTCTTCGTTACCAATAATCCTACAAGTCGTAGTCACTGCATTCGGACGACGACGACGACGACGACGACGATTCAGTGAAGTCAGCACAGGCTGAGACACGTTGGGGTATCTGTCGTCGGGTAGTCCAAGGGGGTAGGGACCCTAAGAGGTCCGTTCTTGTGACCTCACCCAACGGTAAAGGAAGAGGTTACGTACTTTCACTTTTCACTTTCACTTCAGGGAGTCAGCACAGGCTGAGAACCGCTGGGGTACCTGACGTCGGGTGGTCCGAGGAGGCAGGTACCCTAAAAGGTCCGTTCTCATGACCTCACCCCACGGTAGAGGAAGAGACCTCCATTCGGATCTTTTACGTTTATATTTTGATCAATCGGACGTTTATTACTCCTCTTTATGAATAATTGGGTTAACAGAAGTTGACCTGTCTCCTTAAAATTATCCTATGGAAAAGACTTAGTGTCCGTTTCCATGTTAGCCCGTCTCGACATGACTAAAACAGGAAATCATCATCATCACTTCAACGAGTCAGTACACGCTGAGAAACGCTGGGGTACCTGACATCGGACACCTGACATTAGTCCGAGGAGGTAGGTACCCTAAAAGGTCCGTTCTTATGACCTCACCGTTTTTATGAGGGAAGAGGTCCTCTAGAAGGACTGGGTCCCTAACTTGGGCCCAGAGGGTGTAACGTCCGTCTGTGAAATGGCACAGGAGATGATGAGGTATACAAACATTGACAATACTGAACCTCTCATTTTTTACTTTGGTAATGTTACTCCTTTCTTTTGGCCACTTATATTCTTGAACTGTTTCTTATTCAACCTAGATATTTTGTTACTTAAGTTAGGTTTTTTTACAGAACCGAATATCTACACAGTCGTAGAAGTTTTCATCAAAGAAAAGTCCTGTGACGTCACTAAAGTCAAACTTCAAAGACTTGGAAATTGAGTTCCATTACTCGGTCAATTATCCTCTGACCCAAAACACATCCTTCGTTAATGGGGCTAACTATCCTTTGAACTCTTTTACTCGTGTTCGAAATTACTCTAGCTGTTTTTCCAGTACACAGACTCTCGACTCTACCTCATTTTTCCTTACTACTACCCTCTTTAGTAATTTCTCCTACCGTACTTTTGGTCACTTTTATTTCTACTCTATATTATGGTAACCTAGATGGAGAGATTTTCCTGTGTCTTAATTAAATAAATTTCTATTTCACTAAAGATCTATAAACCCTCTTTCCTCAAGTACCAAGTTAACATGGAAACAGTTAATAAATCAAAAGTAAGTTGGGTCATATCACTATTTTATTCGTAATTATCTTATTTAGTAAGATATGACTATATATAAGATCAAATATCTACTGAAAACCTTTCTCGTCCAGTATTCATAACGAAGGTGAAGGAGAAGAGAGTCAGTGAAGAGTTAGGTGACGTTAGACCTAAGGTGGGGGTGGTCAGATGACTTTAACGAGACTCTCTCCAATCGTTAGTACACTAGTGGATTATGTAATCGGAGAAAAGTCGAGGGTCGGATAAAGAGGAAGGTCGTCTTAAACTACAACAACTAGTAAAAAGAAAGGACATTTCGAGAAAGAACTGAAGAGTCTGTGTCAATACAGAATAAAAAAGGCAATACAAAGACGGAGGAGAAATAAAAAGAGGATCAAAGTAGAGAAGACGACCTCAAAAGGTTTCCTTGGTGATAGAAAAGGGTGAAATGTACTAGAAGGGCTCACTACAGTACGTCATGACCACAAAGTCTATAACAGAAACATAGAGAGTTTATGACTAAAAAGTTGGGAAAGAACTGAAAGCCTACATAGTAACCTAATTGACATTGAGAAGTCCAAAGTATAGTGGGAAAGTTTTGGACAAAAAACAACAACAATAACAAGCTGAAAAAAAAAAAAAAACAGAGTCAATAGTCGTTAGTAAAATGGGATAACGGGTTCGATCTTTAGAACCTCATTAGAAAAGAAAAAGTGGAAAGGAGTGATGAATATAATTTCAAACTAGGTAAGACGGAGAATTCCAAGGTATATACGGAAAGGTAACGATGATAAAGATAGGGTTCAGTCTAAGTAAAATAAAAAAACGAACCGTAAAAAGAACCATAAAAGAATTGACCTGAATGGAGACTTAGATTGAACAGAGACAAAGATATATAAGAAATATAACGACGGTCTCAATAGAAAAATTTACTACCTAAACTAGTATAATGAAGTATAATTTTTTTAGAAGTGTATAGAACTACTGAACTCCCGACGGATGAATTGAAGATTTTTGTAATAGAAGATACTCGAGTCGATAACTAGGTGTTCTTACCCGGTACTCTTTGATATAAATAACTTACTGTGAGGTGAGAGATCGATATCAACCGACTTTGTCCTCCTCATCTATGGACTTGACCGAGTTAGAGAAAGGGAGGACATTTTTCCAATATGAAGACTCGTTACCTCAGTGGTACGAGATTATACACTTTACCTCTTCTTTATTTGATCCTTTCTTTTCCTCTTTACTCACTGCTATACGTACGACTTAAGGTCGGGAAGGGTCCGACATTGACGAAAAGGTGAGAACTTAAGACATTCTGTAAACATAGAAATAAAAATGTAGGGGAAAGTAATATCTATAGTGGGTTCATCTATAGACAATATAACGTTGAGTTTCTCAGAATTATTAATGTCAACAGTTGTTTAATTCAAGATTAAGAAACCGTCCGTGCGTCATGGGAGGTTTTTGGTCGAAAGTTCAAAGTAGAGAAAAGTGACGGAGGTGAGAGGTAATATCGGAGTCTTCTGTTATGTTGTAACCGAGTTAGAATACAGAGGTACCCTAACAGGAGAAGGAAAAGGTTCATACGAACGAAGAGTCTCCCTGTCCATAAGTAACGAGAAAGATCAAAAGTAAAAACAACAACCAAACAAATCGAAATAGTATGACGTTAGAGGATGAAAGGAGTAAGGGAAGGAACAGGTTGAATCTAAGGTGTCCGGTAGTAAGAGAGTTCCCGAAGGAGTTAATGGTACGAGGGAAGAGTCTGAAGGGGAAATTATGAGGGAGAAAGAGACTTGGTAGTTAGAGAAACAGACTTGATCCTGTAGGGGTAGTGACATGTTTATACGAGAGTATAGAGGAGAACTAACTTATAAAAGGAGGTTGAAAGTAAGGTAAGAATACGAAGGGAAGTTTTGATTTGTAGAACTTTTACAATAGATGAGGACGAAGAAAATAACGGAATCGACCAATCACAATCAGTGAATCAGTATAGATTGAGGAACCCTGGGACACCTGGGATCGGGTGACCCGAGGAGAGAGGTACCCTAAAGGGTCCGTTCTTTTGGCCTTACCCGTCGGTAATGGAAGAGGTCTCCTAGAAGGGTTGGGTCTATAACTTGAATCCAGAGGACGTAACGTCCGTCTAAGAAATGGTAGACTCGGTCCCCTTCGGGGAACCCACTAGTCCCTTCGGGTACCATCGACCCGATGGTCCCTTCGGGGAAGTAACGGAATGAAGGATAAATGAGAAGTCCCGAAGGGACCACCGTGTCACTATTCCTTACGTGTGCGGTTCCGACCTCTGTGTCTCTACGTCCAAACTAGGGACCCAACCCTTCTAGGGAACCTCATCCTTTACCGTTGGGTAAGGTCATAAGAACGGACCTTTTAAGTTACCTGTCTCTCCTCGGATCAGCCGTAGTCAGGTACACCAGCGTGTGTTGACTCGTGTTGTGGAGGAAGTAGACTTGAAACAAAGTTTTCAAGATGCCTTTAACGAAATCAGTTCTAGTGGTTGAAAACAAAATATTATAGGTCACCTATGAATGAAGAGACGGGAATCGGGGTAACTTGTATAAATTAGTGAAGAAGGAAGAACTTTATGAGAGGAGAAAATCCCTCTTAAAACCTAAGACTCTAGGGAGTACGACATCTTGAGAGACAAGGGAGAGATCAATAAGGAATAAGGGGGAACCAAGGAAAAGATGGATTCGAAATTTACAACCTCAACTGGATAAGAAGGGGTAGATATATCAATAAAGGAGTTAGGAGGGTAAGAACATTTAGACTTTCGAAACCAGAAATAACTAAGAAGGGAAAAAGAACGAGTGTAAAATTGAAGAGTGGTCGAGGACAGTTTGGAGAGAAGTCTATATAAGTATCGTCGGGTGAAAATAGGTAGCCGGAACCTTTGAAAGATTAAGTGACGGAAATATTAAATAGTGGACCTGAAGACATTTTTGAAGGATTGATTAGAAATTCTTCGGAGATAAAAACAGGTGGAAGGTTAGATAAAATGTAAACCTTTTCCTTTAAGAAAATTAGAAAATTTGTATATTCAACATAGTACGGTAAATAACAAATTTTGGTAAAATATCTAAGTATAACGGGAATCTTATTTTAAGTTTGAAAGATGGTACTGGATGGTCCGACACTTAAATTATTGTTGTAGATAATAAAGAGAAAATTGAACAAGATGAAAAGTAAATACGAAATCGGTAACCTAAGAAAGTCCGGGAGTTTGTACAATTTGAGAAAGGTTGGAGTTTATAAAACTTGTATAAAGGAGACGATCTTTAAGAGATACGTAAAACTTAAAAACCGAAGGAGAGCAGTAATTTCGAAGAGGGATCTTTTCATAAAGGACTGGTAGTTCATGTTTTGTCACGGAAAATGGACTGGTTTAAGGGATAGCGTCGTAGTAATAGTAAAAGAAGTACTATAAATAGTGGTTCATGCATAAAGGGGGACAAAGATAGAAAGAGAAAGTCATTTACCCTTCTCTTACTAGTATAAACGGAACAAACGGTGTCGTATAGGACCGTGTATACACGTACCGCGTATCATTTATGAATCGGTCATATTACTTAATTACTTATTTGTCTACTTGCAATAACATGATCTGAAAGAGAAATGGTACTTAGGGTTTTCGGACCCTTAAAGAGTTTACGTCCCGGTACGGAATAAGTGCAAACATATGGAATGAGACTCGTATTAAGGACTGTGTATCCTCTATGAGTCATTTACGAATCATTAAAAACCGATTTTACTCATGTTTAGTGGTCGATAAAAAATTATTTTATTGACGAAATGTAAAGACACAAGATATAGTAGATCTTCTTAGGACGGACATACTTGTTATGGTTCTAACAGGAACCAAATATTATTGATCACATAGGAAGTAGACATGTAGTTTTTAACTCTCGTATTATCACGGTCCGTGACAAGATTCGAGACCCCCATATTCTTACTTTTTTTCTTTCTTTTTATTTTGTTGTTTTTTGTTGAAAAGGGAGTACTTCAAAAATAAAGTCACTCTTATTATTGAGTTCCTAAGACGAAGTTAATCACTCAGAATTCGGAACCATAAATCATAAAATTTAATCATAAGATTACATGTCGTCCTCAATTCTTGGTAACGAAATCCTACTTATGAGGAATAATGAAAAAAAAAAAGGGACTGGTATATGGAGATCGCCGTAAAATAAGATAGTCTCACATTCAAATGAAAGTTACACAGTTATAAACGAAAAAAAAAAAATAATGAACGAAAAAATTGAATTTCATAAAATCTTATTTTGTTTATATGTTCTATTTCTTGGTATAAAATTACTTAATAAGAGAAATCGATCTGTGTCTTAGGTGGGGTCTCCTCTCCTTACTAAACTTTGAGAGGGTGAATCCTACATTTAAACTTAGTACTTCCGTTTTTCTTATACTTGTTCCTTGTCTTTTATAGACCTCAAAGGGAAAAGGTTCATTCGTAACAAAACATTCTGACCTTTTAAAGAACAAGGAAAAAAGGGGAGTAACGAAGGATATAAATGATAAAGATAAATAACGTACCTTTTGATATGAGTCACTATTAATAAGTATCTACTATTAATCTACGTTGTCCAGGTACAAGAGATTACCACAACTCCAGAAATTTAAAACGTTCAATTGTACATCAGAGGTCTATGAAAGACTGTGGGTAAAAATAACTCCTTTTATACGTATGTGAAACCACTCAATGTTATCTACCTACGTCGGTACATTTGTAGTTAAGTTTATTTGATACCTTATAAAAGTAGTAAGATACTTTAATGTAACGAGGGGAAGGTCAGTCAGAAGTGAAGGGTATATGTTGACTACAGACTTACACGAGTGTAAGGAAACTACACACTAGAATCCTTATAAAAAGGACAGGAAGTCGAAGAATATTTTCCTTAGTATGACATTTACATGGAAACACAGACCGAAGAAAGTTTAGTTCGGAGATGTTTAAGTACGTATATTCGGTCAATGGATTAACAGATCAGTGTGTTTTTAATTGTCAAGAGTCTCTTTATATTACTTTAGATCTCAGAAATCTTACATAGTGGGTGTTATAGGTCACACGTTATTTTTTCCTTATCCGTGTGGTTCCTTGTTTCCCATATTAGGGATCAGTTTACTTTTTCTTAGCTATCTTTCTCTAGGGTTCAACTAGACCTACAATTTTAATCGAAAGTTCATGAAATTTCTTTATTAATACTTCTACAAGTACCAAATCCTTTGTCCACTAGTTTTACTCACTTATCTATTCGTTTAGAGTCGTCCCTTCACTTTACTATATTTTATCGGTTTACCTTTAAGACATTCATTTTTCATGTTCTTCGTATACTTTTCACTATTTAAAGTAATCAGTAGTCCTTTTACGTTTAAATTTTGTGTTACTTTATTGTAAGTATAGGGGTTTAACGGTTTTAAATTTTCTACTGTTGGTTTACAGTTGTTCCTATATCTGGTAGGAAAACCTTATAATGACCACCCTCACAATTTACTATCTCGGTGAAACTTTTTTCAAAACCGTCGAAGAATATTTCATTTTATATGTGTAGGACACTGAATCATAAAGATAAAGATTCATTAATTAGTTCTCTTACCTTTGTATTAATTGGTTCACTTACCTTTGTATAGGTATGTTTATGAATGTTTGTGTATATAATTATCGTCTTTATTAAGTTTACCGGTTGTTGTCAAATTATTTGATACTAGACAAATATGTCACCTTATGATGATTCGTTATCCTTTTTACATAATTTTACATAAAGGAGATCTAATACAACATTACGGAGACATAATAAGAAGACCCCCATTTCCTATTTTCAGTATTATACTCTTATGACTCTACAAAGAAGGTCAACTCTTATTTGAAGGACACCAACAGTGTCAATTATCCACAGAGTACGGTTAATAACGATCGGACTGGAATTCATCTCTCTAGTTATAGAACTCCCTAAAGGTTACCTATGGTCTATAATTTTTGATTTAGTACAAGGATGTTTTAAGAATCCAATTTTCGAATTAGGAGCCCCGGAAAGGACTACCAGGCCGCCAATTCTGAGGCTCGAAGGTGTCGTCTCCCGTCTCCAAGTCCCTGTATTCTAGGGTGTTTGGTGTGTCACACCGGGTTTTCCTTTTTTTACGGATTGGAAGTCACACTGACATGAATCTGTATACCGGAAATTTCTCATTAATACTCATTCACTCCAGTGTTCCCACTCTGAGATCAGGTCGTCCTGACACAGAAAGTCCTTCTCTGTGGTGTCGAGTAAGTGAGAGGGACGTCTGTGTACGGGTCTCCGTTCCGGTACACTCCTATGTACCTCTCCCACCGAGAGTCGTTCAGTTTGTTTCTCCAGAGTGGTCTTTAGTTTTCAACGGTCACGGAACGAGGACCTGAAGACTCTCTTTTACTTAACAAATGCCGTGGTCACACCATGAAACAATACCATCGGGTTCTCCAGACTATGTAGTTCTGACTTTTGAACAACTGATAAGTAATAATTTGAGTACTACAATTAATGATCCCAAAGATTGATTTTCGATAAATCTAAAGAGACTAGTCCATTATGATAGTAAAAAGAATTCAAAATAACAGGAGAGGGACAAGAAAAATAAGAATTTATTAAGTATAAGTGTTTATTCTTCTATCCTAGACTAAGAAATCTTGAGAACTTACTAAGACTTTAAGAGATCTTTGTACCTGACTGTCACTTTACGTTATTTATAGAGTGACATAAAGTTTTACACCGTAGTTTGAATGAAATCTAAGTACACACGGTGAGTTCTAATAGAAGTCTCCATCCGTAGTGACTTTCGGTTTGTAATGTCTTATTTCTTAGAAAATGGTAGTAAGGACAAACATGAGAACTGTTTCCCTCCCCCCTCAAAATCAAAAAGGACAAATCAAGTGAAAGGATATAACGATCATAACGAATCGTTTTATTTATAAAATAGTATTCTTAGATATTGGGTTATAATATTAACTAAATTATATTAAAACATTATCATTATATACTACAAAACGAATGACAAACACAGACGAGACCCGAGTCAACGAGTCAACACAGGCTGAGAAACGTTGGGGTGGGTGATATCGGAAGGTCCAAGGAGACAGGTACCCTAATAGGTCCGTTTTTATGACCTCACTCAACGGTAAAGGAGGAGGTCCCCTAGAAGAACTGGGTCCCTAGTTTGGGTGTAGGGACGCCAAAGGTACAACTGTCCACCTAAGAAATGACGACTCGGTGGACCCTTGGGGACTCATAAGGTCATATACCCTATTACGACTAAATAACAGTCAAAAAAAAAAAGGTCAAGATTGATGTGTTTCCTTTATCAAGTTTTTAGATTCGCTTTATTACACATAATCAACGTTGAAGTATCTTACAGGTGGAATACAGTAGAAATTTTAAGACTTATGAAATGTCGTTGGACAATCCGAATGGTATTACAGAGAGTGGAGTGTACACAATATTAGAATATTAATCTCTTATAGTGAAGTAAGGAGACATCTGGACGGTGGTATTACCCTTTTAGAGTATTAATGTAGAAATATCTCGAAAACGTTTACTTACAAATAATTTTTGGACTTAAATCATTTCGTCGTATATTCCTCTCTACGTAAACGACGTATTGTTTAACAACCTGGTATAATAATAGACTAATATAATTGTACTATATAGTACCATATCTGTAACTTCACCGATAAAATTAAAGGATTGACCTAGAATCCAATATATCAAATCGTAGGGACAATATGTCTACTCCTTTCAAGTGTCTACGACAAGTGTCTTTCAAGAATTTCTTCACTTTCTTTAATAAAAATTTGACTGTAGAAAGTAAAGGGGTATATACTTAAGTCAACCATCAGTAAAGAGGTTCACATAGTACAGAGTACGTACATCGTTGTGTCTCAAAAGACAAACTTTTACAATTTACAATTAAAGACCATGAACTTCTACTATTTCTGATGTGATACTCTTACCCTCTACCCCAACGTAACTGTCACGTCTAATGTATCGTTTTTATCGTCTTAAAAAAATCTCTCCCCATGATTTTTCGATTTATTTTCGTACTAGTTTATTTTGTTCTTTTATGGTTCGATTTAAAAATTTTTTAATTAGTCGTTATGAATTGTTATAAATCTGTAAAGATTCAATAACATATACAATTGTGTAATTCAATAAAACGTGGAACTTTCCAAGATCGTCTACAATCTAAAACACGTATTAAACCATCTACATTTTGGGAACAAAAAAGACCCACCACCAAATCAGCAATTCAACACAGTCTGAGAACAGTAGAGTACCTGACACCGAGCGGTCCGAGGAGACGGGTACCCTAAGAAGACCCATCGTATGGGATATAACCCGAAAGATCCACCGTCATTGCCATTTCTTGGGAGGACGGTTACGTCCTCTGTTTACACTCAAACTAGAGACCCACCCCTCCTAGGGGACCTCTTCCCATACCGTTGAGTGAGGTCATAAGAACGGACTTATTGGGATCCTTGTCTGCTCGGATCATTCGGTGTCAGGTATCCCAACGTCTCAACCTGCCTGACTTCACTAAATGGTGTGTGGGTATTGGATATAATAGTGGTAGTAAAGACTACGATACCTCAGTCAATCAGTATATCTATGTCATCATGGTAAGTCCAAGAAACGGCGAATAGTCTTCCGTACTTATATTGACTTTTTAATGGAAGTCCTACCTTCTTGGGTCTAATGTCAGAGTAAACAAATACTTGGATAAACAAGTAAGAGAAAGTTAAATATATTTCGACTTTTTTTCCTGTCCCTTTCTTTACCTGGCAAAATCCCAATCTTCGTTTTAATAATATGCTACTTACCTTGTACTTTTCCTACGAAGCCCTCACCGAGTTAGTCTCGTTCTAGAAAGCTCAAGGATTGAAATACACTACTGAGGTTTCTTTCGTTTCTCTTATTCTGATACCGAGAGAGGTGGAGGATATTAGGGTGTGCGGAATCGCGTTGATTCGGACACGTGGTGTTGGTAACTCCGACAAGAGATCTTGACCCCTCGGCGATGATTACTCGGTTGCACGGTCGATGACCTTCGGTCACACCGTACCTCGGACACGAGACGTTGACCTCCTAATCGTCACTCTTCGGACACGTGGTGTCGATCTCTCATCGGAGACGAACGACGTTGATCGCTCTTCAGGTACGTCGTTACTTCTGGGTCGTGTCGGTTTGTATTTATTTATTTTAATAAAAAATTTTTTGTCTTCTCTCATATCTGCTCTATCGTAAAAACAACAACAACAACAATTTTTACAGTCTTTTAATTACAACGATAAGGAATCCCATATAAAGATCTATATCAGTTATTTCGAACTTTAAAACTATATCTAAAATAAAGTTAAAGTGGTATAAAGGTAACGACTTTACAACCGAGAATCACTAACTTTGTTAACTTTTTCCTTCCCGACACAATAGGAACCCCTCTACCGGATTCCCTCCTTCCTTTAAACCCAAGACTTATTAAGTTGAAACTATGATTCAACGACTTATTGACTTTTCGAACGATTTGGAGAGACCCTTGTGTCAAATGGAGATTTCTTCCTATAACTTGATCTATAGAGACGTCAGAAAACGTCTAAAATAAAGATTACTAACAATCTGGAGACAAAAGTACCGTTCCATACCTTAGTTAATAAAGATCTACTTTTGTAATTTAATTAAAACGCTTCTCTGGATCTCTTCCTACTATACTCCGACTTTGTTCAGACTAATATTAAGACTTAATTATTACGACCTCACTAAATCATGATAGTTCATGTGTCTTCTAAATCTAAACGTTTCCGTCCCATAAGTTTAAAAACACTCGATCAGATCTCTGATGTAATCTAAACTTTTTTTATTAAAAAATTGTCTGGATTTTCTTTAATTAATTATTTCTCAATTAATTATTTACATGTTACCTATTCAATAATTACCTACCAACATACCCCTAATTCTTCACTGTGTATGGATATTTCAATCGTTCTTTTATTTGAAACGGGTTTACAAGTCGATAATAAAGTCTATCAAGTCCAACGAACCGTTACGATTTACACCTATTAACCTTATTGTCTTTAAATGTAACACTTCCGAGATAAAACTGACGATTAAGTCTGTAAAAAGTTCGGTCGTCTCAAAAAGTCCCGAAAATCGTCTTACTAGTTTCCGGGATTTGTTCGGGAACTTATAACGTTTAAGTCTTTAGTCGTCTTATGAGTCGTAATAGAGGTCTCTAATCAACCATTATGTGGACTGTTTCTCCGAGTAACCCTACCTCTTAACCCTTACATTATCACTAGAGTTTACTGTATCTTTTTCCTCCTATCTATAGAGTCTTCGAATTATTTGTCGATGTTTCTGGGAGTAGTTACAGTACTAATTTAGACTCTAAAGGATATAAAGACTTTAGATTAATATTATTAACCCTTCCTCCTATGGTACGACTCTAATAAAGGTTCGAAAGAGGAAGAGTCTCGAAACTGGGGATACTGGGGAAAATATTTAAACAACATTTAACTGGATTCCTTTAAACCGGTATGTATTATTAATTCAAAACCATATCTATTCATTCCACTCTGATATCCAGAAAAGGGGGTATCGAAGTGACACATCACTTTACAGTGTCACTTCCGTTCAGGTTTAAACAGTGTTTATATTTGTAATGTATCGTTACAAATAACCTTTTTCAATACTACGAAATATTTGACGTAGTAAAATCCGTGAGACTGTCTTAGAACGTATATTTGAAGTTATATCTACTTATACCGATATAACATTACGGTTTATATCGATTTGAAAATGAATCTCAATCCACTCTTTTAGACGGTAATCCGTCGGTTTGTTACATGAGTATTTAGTATTTAGTCCCGAAAGAAGATTTTCCGCATCCTATAACCCAACGAATCTATAATCCAATACTTTTAGACATGTAAACATCGGTTACGTGTATGGTACTTGTGGTAAGTAAAGTGTCACTTTTTGATGAAGACTGTTTCGGAGGACACGACTAACCTCTATTTCTATAAACTTTCCGATCACATCTACGAAGACCTAACAAAACTAATCTCGGTAATTTTAGGTCGACTGGTGGGTACTTCACATACAAGGAATAACCCTGTGAAGTCACTATTAATGGACAAACTACCGAGTCTATCATTTGTTAGACGGATGTTACGTCTTCTGGGTCCAAAGTAAGGACCCACTCCTACTAGGGGATCTTATCTTTTACCGTTGGGTGACGTCATAAGAACGGACCTCTTAGGGTGTCTGTCTCCTCGGACCACTCGATCTCAGATACCCCAGTGTTTCTTGACCTGTACTGACTCACTGATTGTGGAGATGGATGAAGATCCCATTTTAATTTGACTCTAAGTATATAGAGAGGTAGGTGTAACCCCATAAAATCCCATTTAATGTCTGTTATATCTCGTCAAAGGAATTTTACAATTTTTATTGTCAATGTACACACGAATCAGCGAGTCAGCACAGGTTGAGACGATGGGGTAGCTGAGATCGGGAGGTCCGAGGAGACAGGTACCCCTAAGAGGTCCGTTCTAATGACCACACCCAACGGTACGGGAGGAGGTCTTTGTTATGAGAAACTTCCCCCACGGAGAGTAGTCGTGAGTCGAAAGAGAAAGAAAGGGTGTCAAAGAGAACGTGGGGGTAACTTGGAAGATTAAAGTTTAAACATTGGGAAGACAGGCCAGAGGAAGTTCGGGTCAACTCTTCTTTATTTTTATTTCCGTTGTTTGAGGGAAAGGACTATGTAGAGAGGTCGACACACCGACAGAAAAACATTAGTCACAAAGAGACTGTTGTACTCGTGGAGTTATTCACCTCTCTTCTCCATTGATTAAATTTTTGACGTAACTAAATATTTATTTATTACTTTTACTTCTTTTCTTTCCGACTGGATTTTAAGGTAATGGGTCCATTATACAACTGTGCAATTTACTTATTTATGAACTTATACTAACCTTTTTATGTATGGTATCTTCGCATACGATCACTGAGTCAGTACAGACTGAGAAACACTGAGGTACCTGACATCGGGAGGTCCGAGGAGACAGGCCCTAAGAGGTCCGTTCTTATGACGTCACCCAACGGCAAAGGAAGAGGTCCCCTGGTCCCCTCTCTGAGGGAAGGGGTAGAGAGAGATTCGTAGAAGTGAGTACCGGTGTCAGCAAAAACACATTTTATTACTATCCGTAGTAAAACGACGAAAAAAGATCTCCTTTTTATTTTAGTAAGGTGAATAGAGAGTGTTTTACTAGTAAAAAGGAATAATTAAATACTCAAGAAACATTTATACGATGTGTATAAAAAAGAATGTATAAGAAACTAAAACAAATCTCAATATTAAAATCAAAAATGGTAAGTCTTCAATGAGGTGTAACTAAACTTTGTGTTGAAATTGTATTACCTTTTAGAGATACGTGCGACACGTGATGAACTGAAAAAGACAAAGTAACTAGATAAAGAAGAGTACAAGGTTAGACAAATTAATACCTTCGATGTACTGACAGAATTCTCGATTATCCCGATCGGGGTAAATGAGAAGGGAAAATCCTAAAAGAAGTAGTAGAAACACACAAATAAAAAGGTTTGCTAGAAATCATATTAAAACAGGTCGAATTTTCTTTTTAGACAAACCACAAAATACTGTCGTAAATTGGATGTCTCATTAAATCTTTCCTTTACTGTTATAGCAGAGGAAAAATATGTTCACTTATCACACGTATTGTTAAATAAATTTGAGAAGGTATATGAGAGGACACGTCAAAATGTAAATCCGTATATCTAAGACATTTAAAGGACTTTCAAATATCAATTTATAAATTTGAACAATGACAAGAACATTTAGCCTATTAAAGAAGGTCATGTCAAAGATAGACCAACAAAGACTTTATAACGTTTCGATTGTAACAAAAATTATAAATGAGACATTGGGAACCTGAATGTTTAAAAGTACAATAAAGATTGTCAAAAGTCAATAGAATTTGTATATGCGTGCGGGACTGTACCTTTACCAGTCATCTATATGCCTGTATACATGGTGTAAAACTTAGAGGTGTTTTAGTCACGATTTTCCTATTCCATCGGATATTTTCAAAAAAGAGGTGGAATTCGTCTTACCTGTTTGATCGATACATATAAAATAAATGTATTACCGATATCCCGAAGGGAACATCCAGTCAACCATTTCTGAGACGGACGTTACGTCCTCTGGACCCAAGCTAAGGGTCCAACCCTTCTAGGGGACCTTTTCCTTTACCGTTGGGTGAGGTCACAAGAACGGACCTCTTAGGGTACCTGTCTCCTCGGACCGTCGGGTGCCCCAGCGTTCTCAACCTGTACTGAATCGTTGGTTTGACGGTCGCGGTATAACCTGTTTTCTCTTTCTCTTAACACTGTCAAATGTCGTAAAATGACACCAACTGGAGAAACAGAACTTTTCGAACCGTAAACATTGATACTTTGTGACTTTAAAACACTTGTCAAACTCCTTCTTCATTATTCAATTGGCTAAGCAGTCTGAAAGACTGTATAATAAAGTTCTGAATTCAGACTCTTGTATTGGATTAACCAGGTAATCGGAATGAGATCCAAAAATTAACCTGGAAAACTTCTGTTCTAAAGAAACGAAAATGGTACCCGATTCCCTTTTTTTACTCGTGTTTTACGTTCGTGGGTCCAATGTTGACTTGTCTCTCTTCTCTGTCGAGGAAGGTAGAGGGTGGTTTATCTAGATATTACACATACACAAGTCAGTACAGTCTGAGAAATGTTGGGATACCTGACATCGGACGGTCCGAGGAAACAGGTACCCTAAAAGGGTCGTTCTTATGACCTCACCCAACGGTACAGGAGGAGGTCCCCTAGAAGGGTTAGGTCCTTAGTTTGTGCGTAGAGTACCAGAGAACGTAACGTCCGTCTAAGAAATGACGACTCGGTGACCCTTTCGGGTCTAGATATTACCCCTCGTCGTTTAAAGTCGGACATCACTGACTTTAGTTCCATCCCAGACAACATATTCCTCACAGTGGATCCTTCGGACCCATCTTCATCCCTGGTTTTTCACTCAGGGTCAGGGACTCTTAGTCCGTTACCTGGAAACATTCTGGTGAAGAGTGGTCTTGTATCCTTGTACCCAAAAATTTTTTTTAAAATATGTCAAAAATTTCCAATATGAAGTAAATGTCAATAATATCTAAAAGCCGGTATAAAAGGTACAACATGTTATATAGACCTCCTAACGACCTAGAATCAAGGGCAAATACATAACTTGGACCCGGGACATGTCACTTTTACCCCTCAGGATTGATGAACTGACGGTCCCTTAAAAGACTGAGATAAATTGACTCGAAAGACACATAATTAAGAGAATATCGTGATAGACACTAGAGGATCCAGAAACAGGTGTAAAGAACGGTTTTTGGACAATAGAAAATAACATCAAGTCAAGTCAAGTCAAGTAAAGTCAGCGAGTCAGTACAGGTTGAGAAACGCTGGGATACTTAACGTCGTGCGGTCCGGAGGGACAGGTAGTGGTTGGGGGCCTNAAGACTGAGATAAATTGACTCGAAAGACACATAATTAAGAGAATATCGTGATAGACACTAGAGGATCCAGAAACAGGTGTAAAGAACGGTTTTTGGACAATAGAAAATAACATCAAGTCAAGTCAAGTCAAGTAAAGTCAGCGAGTCAGCACAGGTTGAGAAACGCTGGGGTACTTAGCGTCGTGCGGTCCGGAGGGACAGGTAGTGGTTGGGGGCCTCAAGTGATTCTGAGTGCAGGTAACTCAGTCACTACGGTAGGTCGGTAGAGTAGGAGACAGCAGGGGAAGAGGAAGACGGGGGTTAGGGAGGGTCGTAGTCTCAGAAAAGGTTACTCAGTTGAGAAGCGTACTCCACCGGTTTCATGACCTCAAAGTCGAAGTCGTAGTCAGGAAGGTTACTTGTGTATCCTGACTAGAGGAAGTCTTACCTGACCAACCTAGAGGAACGTCAGGTTCCCTGAGAGTTCTCAGAAGAGGTTGTGGTGTCAAGTACAAAATAGAGGATCTAAGATTCTCGGAATTTTCGTTCGGAGTATAGGACAAATGGAAATATAAAAGTCCTAAACCGATTCATCGACTATATTTTATTACAGTGTATTTGTAAATTACTTTTTTATTCAATGACTCTAATCTTTCTCCGTCTGACCATTTTGGATCTTCCCTTCGTTTTAAGTAGAAGGAGACTTTATTCTTCGTTATTTCAACATGTATACATCATAACCAGAAAGTACTTATACGAGGGTGGTAAAGTTTCCATTCCATTTTTTAGAACCCTTTTTTTGACCAGGTCGATTAATACTTAAACACAGGATTCATAAGTATGAAAATAAAACCGGTTCGATGTTTATAACTATTAACATTTATTTTAAAATGTTCTATAAGAGGTACTTGGTCCCTATTTACTTCTTACACTAAGACCTTTAATCTCTTATCAAGTTACCCCCACTAATAGAAGGGTAGGTAATAGTCTAGTCCGACAGGATTCCTACCTTTATGAGTCGAATTAGGATGAAATCCTGATCTTAGCTCTTTGTTTCTCAGATACTTCAGAACTTACGGACATTATACATTTGTACGTCCATAGAAAAAGAAGAAGTTCCCGTGACTTATAAATAAAACCGACTTTGAACATTTGATACACTATAACACTAATTATTATTCTTTATATGTAGATCAAAAGTAAACCTTATTTCCTTATCTCGAGGATTTTGGGAACCCTAAAGGATTTACTACTTTCGTCATTTCTACAGAAAACAATTCAAGAACTACACTAAAAACCTTTCGGTAACCCATTGGATCGAAGGGTCCACCGTGATCATCATTTCTTGGACGGACGGTCACGTCCTCTACGTTCTCTGAACCCAAGTTAGGGACCCAACCCTTCTAAGAGGACCTCTTCTTTTACCGTTGGGTGAGGTCATAAGAACGGACCTCTTAGAGTACCTGTCCCCTCGGACCACCCAATGTCAGGCACCCAAGTGTGTCTCAGCCTGTACTGACTTCGTTGAACCGACCGATTGGACTCCGCCCCCGACAAACGATTCACTTGGTTGGTCCACTAGTCTCCCTACTTTGAAAGACAAGGGGGAGGACTAAACGACCCTCCCCTCTCCTCGACCTCAAGTTACCGGTTACTAAATTAGTTAGTACAGATACATTACAACGAAAATCAGTGAGTCAGCACAGACTGAGACCTGATGTCATACAGTCCGAAGAGACAGGAAGTGGTAGAGGGTCATTACTTCGGAAGGATTTTGAGTTTTCCTACCCCAAACCTCTCGAAGGCCCAACCATTTGTACACCTCTAAGTCCCTTTCACCGTGAAGGTCTCTCGTACCTTTAAGACTCGGGAAAAGGGTATTGAATGGTACACCGTAGTGAAAGTAGTCCAACAAGGACTTAACATAGGATAAATTATTTGGTTACTAGATCACTCATTTGTCCAAAAGACTCATAACACTCGGTGACAACGTTTAGTAAGTTTGAGTCCCTCTCTGAAAAACCTCGGAGACCAGATATCGGGGAACCAGTTTGTATGTCTGCTATTGGGCCCGAACACTAACCGGAAGAACTCAACCTCCTCCAACAACCTTGGAGGACAAACATCGGTTAAACAGTTTTCGTGTCCATTTTTGAACTTGGACACTGACTGGTCATAGAGTCTACTCCCCTCCCCGTCAGAACATCCCGACCCGAGAATTGACACCTTAGACTCGGATAGAGAGTTACCTATCTTAGTCTTAACATCTTATGGGTGTACCATTGGACTTAGAAATTAAAATGATAATTTACGATATATTTGTCCTTAAACCCCCGAAGGGTCCATCACGATCACCATTTCTTAAACGGACAGTTACACCCTTTAAATTCTGTACGTCAAGATAGAAACCCAACCTTTCTAGGGGACCTCCTCTTTTACCGTTGAGTGAGGTCTAAAGAACGGACCTCTTAGAGTTCCTGTCTCCTCGGACCACCCGATGTCAGGTATCCCAGTGTGTCCCAGTCTGTGCTGACTTCGTTGAATCATACGTACGTGCGTTTATTCCTAAAATTTTTTATTGAATCGATGACTTTTAAGTCTCGAATAAAAGTTAGTGACTTTCATAGACCATTCGATCACACCCAAGTTTTTATAAAATAGAACAAAGGTTCATTCGTTGTAATAAAATAGTTATAGTTTTCAATTATATCGGTATAGTGATTCTTTATACTACTTTAAAGACTTAAACATTAAACACAAGATCATCGTGACTAAACCAGAAGGGAACACCGAGTCGACCATTTCTTAGACGGACGTTACGTCCTCTGGACCCAAACTAGGGACCCAACCTTCTAGGGGACCTCTTCCCTTTCTGATGAGTGAGGTCTAACTTAGACACGAAAACTCATTGACACTCCTGTCAAATAAATTAACGATATCTCTTTCTTTGGTACAATATATACAAATTTACATACAATATCAGACAAAACTTTACTCTTCCTGTACGGGAAAATTTACTGCTGTTTTTGTTCATGTAAATACTCACTAAATTTCGGACGATATGGATAATGACTCTCTTTTACGTTGTACTCGGTTTCATATCACGTGTAAACCTAAATTTGTTTGGGACCGAAGTTTTTCCCTTTTCTTACCCGTACTTTTTCTTTGTACCAGTCTTCTCCTTTGAAAAGACGACTAAACTTTTTACGACAGTACACCTTCAATATTACCCTTTATATCCTGTATAAGTTGGAACCCGAGAAAGACAGTTTAGGATATTCCTTCCTTCCCAATCTTGAGACTTCGTTTTTCTCAAATCGGAGACCCCTTAAGTGATCGATTCAGTTTCCATCCGACTCTAGTATCTATTGATAATTTTACTCTTTTCCACGTCATTTTAAAATTGAGGTTGTCAACTCCTTTAAACCTGAAAGTTTTGAACTCTTATACTTATGAGACTAATTTAGACATCCCCACCTCGTCCCCTCTCTCCGAGTTCTTTTTCCACTATATACATATTAATACCGACTAAACACAATAGTATGTCGTCTCTGGTTGTGTTCTCACAGTGTAAGGAGGTTAATTCTTTATTTAATTTTTTCTTTTTTACAAATTTTTAGACATCCCTTATATTAACCTAATTCCAAGTATTGACGATATAAATTATTTCTACGAGAGTTTAAAATGGGTTCATAAACATGAAGAAGTCTGAAACTAGATTTATTAGGTTAGAAATTTTTGTAAAATAGTATCCAATATTTAAACATACGAGATTCTATGTGGTAAACCTTTAAACCTTTTGATTCGTCACCGGTGTTCTGCCCTTTTCCAGTCAAAAGTAAGGTTAGGGTTTCTTTCCGTTACGGTTTCTTACGAGTTTGATGGTGTGTTGACGTGAGTAGCGTGTGTGATCATTTCATTACGAGTTTTAAGAGGTTCGGTCCGAAGTCGTTATGCACTTGGCACTTGAAGGACTACAAGTTCGACCAAAAGCTTTTCCGTCTCCTTGGTCTCTAGTTTAACGGTTGTAGGCGACCTAGTAGCTTTTTCGTTCTCTCAAGGTCTTTTTGTAAATAAAGACGAAATAACTGATACGGTTACGGAAACTGACACACTAGTGTTATTTGATACCTTTTAAGAGTTTCTCTACCCTTATGGTCTGGTGGACGGAGAACTCTTTGGACATACGTCCAGTCCTTCGTTGTCAATCTTGACCTGTACCTTGTTGTCTGACCAAGGTTTATCCTTTTCCTCATGCAGTTCCGACATATAACAGTGGGACGAATAAATTGAAGATACGTCTCATGTAGTACTCTTAACGACCCGACCTACTTCGTGTTCGACCTTAGTTCTAACGGCCCTCTTTATAGTTATTCGAGTCTATACGCCTACTGTAGTGGGAATACCGTCTTTCACCTCTTTTTGATTTGTAGGAGAACTACTTTCACTTTTTCCTCTCACTTTTTCTACCGAGTTTCGAGTTGTCAGTCTTTTGCTTCTAGTACCGTAGACCAGGGTAGTGCAGTACCGTTTATTTGCCCCTTTGTCACCTTTGTCACCTTTGTCACCGACTGAAATAAAAAGACACGAGGTTTTAGCGACGTCTACTACTAACGTCGGTACTTTAATTTTCTCCGAATGAGGAACCTTCCTTTCAATACTAGTTGTACCTGTCGTATAATTTTTCGTCTCTGTAATAAAACAGTTGTTTCCAGGCAGATCAGTTCCGATATCAAAAAGGTCATCAGTACATATCTACACTCTCAACCTGATATTTCTTTCGACTCGTGGTTTCTTAACTACAAAAACTTGACACCACAACCTCTTCTGAGAACTCTCAGGGAACCTGACGTTCCTCTAGGTTGGTTAGGTAGGATTTCCTCTAGTCAGGACCCACAAGTAACTTTCCTGACTACAACTTCGACTTTGAGGTTATGAAACCGGTGGACTACACTTCTCGACTGAGTAAACTTTCTGGGACTACGATCCTTTCTAACTCCCATCCTGCTCTTCCCCTGCTACCTCCTACTCTACCAAGCTACCATAGTGGTTTAGTTACCTGTACTCAAACCCACTTGAGGACCTCAACGACTACCTGTCCCTCCGGACCACACGACGTCAAACACCCCAACGTTTCTCAGCCTGTGTTGACTCACTGACTTGACTTGACTTCTATGTGGTGATAAATAAAACCTACTAAATTGATATTATACGATTTTATAATAAAGTAAAAAGTATAAATTTAAAATCACTCCAACTTGTCACAAGGTCAGTAGTACAATACACTTGACAACTAAGTAAGCACGGGAAAGAATAGACAATAACACTAAAGACACAGAAAAGGATGACTAAACTGCTTGTATAAACATCCTTATAACTATCAAACGATATAAATGTGTACTTTCTATTGTAGTATTACACTCATTTACAAAATATCTTCATTGTATTAACAATATTTATTTACAAAATAAAAGTAATATGTCATTACCTTTCAGTCTCAAAAACCTAGACCTTCGGTATCGGATCCATGAGGGTAAATAACCGACAAATTAATGTTTTTAAAGTCTATACATTGAACCTTTATTGGTGATCTCCCAAAAATAAACAAAAAAGTTGACTTTTATAGATATCACCATTGATTTAAATCTCATACTTTTCGGTTAATTGAATCTTTTATAGTTACTAGAAACACGTTTTATTGAATTTTATTCTCACAATCTGGGGGATGTCCTTTCAATTTGTTAAGAGATTTTCAAAAAGAATGTCGAAATACTATCGTACTTTATTCAACAATGATAACAATAATTATATTATTCAAGAACTTTTATTTCTAATGAGACGTTTACTTTAAAGACTCCTATCACACATCTTAGTTTCCTTACACTATTATACGAAGTGTTAGGTAAGAAGTTGAACGATTTGCAAACCCAGTTTAGGATCATATTTTCCTGGACATATCTGTTATTATGAATTATAAATGTGACTTGGGCTATAGGGGGAGACTAATTTTTATGGTATGGTCTGTACAAATTTCGAACTCAGTTTTAAAAATCCGTAATTTATTTATTTCAATCCATGACGCCTTATAAAGTCTCGGGTACATCCGTGTGAAGAGTCAGAATTAGGAGAATTATCAAGACAACGAAGGATTAGACAGGGTGACAACACATCCGTCGAACATCGTCTATATAAACTGTTTACGACTCCTTGGGGCCCTAGTGCCTACGAGGATTGGGGTTCATGTACTTATCTTGAAATAGTAAAGGTTTATATCCGACTAGGGTTCAATTCTTTTAAATATTAAACCTCGTGTAGTACTGAAAGTCACTCCTGAGTCGATGTAACAGTAGTTGATAGAACAAACCGATACGGAAACCTACTGTCTTCACAAACATAATTTACAAACCAACGTATCTCAACCACCTGTTCAAATGGGAATAAAAACGGAAGAGAGAGATCACGAGAGAAAGAGTCCGTCTTCTGTATTGGGAAGGTGGATCGATCTCCCTTCTCAGTCTTGTAAGGTGTCATTAAATATGGAGATAATTATAAGAATGAAAACGTTATCTTGTACACGGAGGGAACCAACATCTTAAAGATAAAATTTCAACGGTCCTCATTTAATCCCTCAAAACGATGGACACTGAGAGAAAACGGAGAGAGAGTTCAAGGTAAGCCAAGATACTTCTGGATGTTCTTCTGGATACTTCTGGATACTTCTGGATGTTCTGGAAAATCTTGTGGGTTTTTTTTACAGGAAAAGTAAGATCCTCTTACCTTACGTTTTCATCCTTCAGTTCTTTGTGGACCTCATTGTCCGTTTAAACCGGAACCTTATGCCTTACTTCGTCCCGTTTCTGATTATCTCAAAACGGTTCTTTTACGTGACCAGTATCGTTTGTGGGAGAAGGTTGTTGTGTTCTCTTCTGAGATGAGTACCTGTAGTGGTCTACCAGTTGTGACTTTAGTCTAACTAATATAAGATACGTCGGTTTCTACCTCTTCGAGATATGTCCGTTGTTTTTGTTCTGGTTCTCGACTGACACCGAGTCTAGTACTTGAGGAATAACGGTTTAAGTCTGAGTTTAACTTCTTTCATCCCTTTTGACGATCTGGTAAGTCCATACTGGAGTCAGTTTAGGGAATACTAATATGTCACCTTCACTCTTTATCTAAATTCCCGGATCTAGACTGTCTATCTCACGGACTACTTGATACCTTACTCCAAGTACTGTAACATGTCCTCTGTCCCTAGTTCTCGTAGGGGTACCTTTTCTTTACGTTTTTTCGTTTTACCGACAGACCCCTTCGGAATGTCTATCGACACTTTTCTTCTCTTCGTTTTTCGTTTCCTCTTTTCCTTTCTATATTCGTAGACTTACGTCTCAAGGTCTCTTATCGTTCTTCTCTATTCTTTCGGAAGAAGTCGCTAGTCACGTTTCTGTATCTCCTTTTCTTGTCTTACCCTTTCTGATCTCTAGAGAAGTTCTTTTAGTCTCTATGGTTCCCTTGTAAAGTACGTTTCTACCCGAGTTATTTCCTGTCTTTCACAGACCTGGATTGTCTTCGTCTTCTATAATTCTTCTCCACCGTTCTTATGTGTCTTCTTGACACGTTTTTTCTGGAAGTGCTGGGTCTATTAGTACTACCACACTAGAGATTAGATCTCGGTCTGTAGGACCTTACACTTCAGTTCACCCGGAATCTTTCGTAGTGATCCTTGTTTCGATCACCTCCACTACCTTAAGGTCACCTCGACAAAGTTTAGGACTTTCTACTACGACACTTTCACGACGTGAGTTATACGGTCGTTTAAACTTTTTGAGTCGTCACCGGTGTCCTGACCTTTTCCAGTCAAAAGTAAGGTTAGGGTTTCTTTCCGTTACGGTTTCTTACGAGTTTGATGGCGTGTTAACGTGAGTAGAGTGTGTGATCATTTCATTACGAGTTTTAAGAGGTTTGGTCCGAAGTCGTTATACACTTGGTACTTGAAGGACTACAAGTTCGACCAAAAACTTTTCCGTCTCCTTGGTCTCTAGTTTAATGGTTGTAGGAGACCTAGTAACTTTTTCGTTCTCTCAAGGTCTTTTTGTAGATGAAGACGAAATAACTGATACGGTTACGGAAACTGACACACCTAGTATTATTTGGTACCTTTTAAGACTTTCTCTACCCTTATGGTCTGGTGGACTGGACGGAGAACTCTTTAGACATACGTCCAGTCCTTCGTTTTCAATCTTGACCGGCACCTTGTTGTCTGACGAAGGTTTATCCTTTTCCTCATGCAGTTCCGACATATAACAGTGGGACGAATAAATTGAAGATACGTCTCATGTAGTACTCTTTGCGACCTGACCTTCTTTGTGTTCGACCTTAGTTCTAACGACCCTCTTTATAGTTATTGGAGTCTATACGTCTACTGTGGTGGGAATACCGTCTTTCGCTTCTCCTTGATTTTACGGAGAACTACTTTCACTTTCTCCTCTCACTTTTTCAACCGAATTTCGAGTTGTAAGTCTTTTGCTTCTAGTACCGTAGACCAGGGTAGTGAAGTACTCTTTATCTACCCCTTTGTCACCTTTGTCACGGTCTGAGATAATAAAACCTGAGGTTTTAGTGACGTCTACCACTAACGTCGGTACTTTAATTTTCTGCGAATGAGGAACCTTTTTTTCAATACCGGTTGGATCTATCATATAAGTTTTCATCTCTGTAATGAAACGGCTGATTCCAGGCAGATCAGTTCCGATACCAAAAAGGACACCAGTACATACCTACACTCTCAACCCGACACTTTTTCCGACTCACGGCTTCTTAACTACGGAAACTTGAAACCACAACCTCTTCTGAGAACTCTCAGGGAACCTGACGTTCCTCTAGGTTGGTCAGGTAAGACTTCCTCTAGTTGGGACCCTAAAGGAACGTTCCTTACTACGATTTCGCATGAAACCGGTGGAGTACGCTTCTCAACTGAGTAACCTTTTCTCAGACTACGACCCTCCCTAACCCCCGTCCTCCTCTTCCCCTGCTGTCTCCTACTCTACCGACCTACCGTAGCGACTGAGTTACCTGCACTCAGACTCACTTGAGGCCCTCAACCACTACCTGACCCTCCGGACCGCACGACACTAAGTACCCCAGCGTCTCAGCCTGTGCTGACTCGCTGACTTGACTTGACTTGTTCAAGGTAAGGTACCAATCTTATCAGGAACATTTCTCATTATTTGATGTGGGGACACAGGATGGAGGTTCAGTGAAGTTTATATTCATAACATTCGGACAAAGTCTGAAGATTTCTTAAGTCGGGGACCCCGTTAAGATGGATTATTCTTTACAGTTCTTTTAAGTTTGGGTACGTGAAAGGAGTTAAATAATGAATTGTCACAACACAGTGTTTCCCTTCCTTTATAGGAAATTAATAAAGTGTATTCCATAAGGTGAAAAATTAAAGACTCATGAAAAATTTCAGTTATTCATCACGACTAATCCCGAAGGGACCATCGAGTCACCATTTCTTAGGTGGACGTTACGTCCTCTGGGGTCAAGCTAAGGACCCAACCCTTCTGGGGGACCGCCTCCCATACCGTTGGGTGGGGTCATAAGAACGGACCTCTTACGGGTACCTGTCTCCTCGGACCACCCGATGTCAGGTACCCCAGTGGTTCTCGACCCGTACTGACTACTGACTCGTGTCACCACTAATTAAAGGTATAAAAGTTTTCTGTAGTCAAAACATAAAAAGAGACGTTATACATATAAAGAATATGGTTCAACATACACAGATACATAAAACACCCTGGTCCTATTTAGATTCGAATCCGTCGAATTGTATTGCTCTAAATCGTTTACTTTTTACCCTTTCTTAAGTTCTCTACTATCGATATGACCATTAACTCATTCCCGTTTGATGATAGTAAGTTTTCTTTTCGTCTTCTCCTATTGAACCCTTTGTTACTAAAGGAAATACGGAGAACTCGTCGACCAATTTCGAGTTGGCTAAAAAAAAAAAAAAAGATGTATTGTCCTGTGGTTCATGGTCCCTCGGAACAACCATTACGCGGTGACCTTTTGTAAGTGGCTTACGTATGTCTCGACTATTTGAACTTGAGATAGATGACCGGTTTGTAGTTCCAAAGTTCCCGAGATTCATGAAAGACACGTCGTGTCTCAACATAAGTAATGAACTTTCTTACTACACAATTACCCTAAGTCACCATAACCATAAACTGTACATTCGATCTCTATTTTAACTCACTTTACCCATTGAAAAGTTTTACTTATCGTCCCATCCTTCTTTTCTAAGAGAGGTAGTAATAACTTATTACAGTTACAAAAGACAGATTCCCCTAAAAGGAACGACATGTAATCATTAACAAGGACTTTTGTCGAATACTTTAACTGGAATTTATATAAAATACTACTATGAGTGGAGATACTTCACACAAACACACACACACACACACACACACACACACACACGTACAAATTTGGTCTTAGTTTAAAGACAAAGGACACCCGAAACTTCCCGACAGAGGTATCACTACCGGTTACTCGTCTCTCCTCGAGTGTCCACAGAAAGAGTCATGCACGCCGTGTCAGTAGAGAAAAGTACAGGAAGACAAACAAGGGACATGTGGCAAGGACCGACGGAGGTACCGTTGTAGGTTACTCGAGAACGTGTATGTAGTCACGTGGAGACACACACGAGGAGACACACCCGGGAGTACGTGAGTCCCAATAGTATTTCGTAGACTCACGGTATGTACCGGTCAGTCAACCAAAATACAGGGACCGTTGGCGGAAAAGGGAGTCCTATCATGGTTAAGATTAACAGAATTCTTAACATGGATAACTCAACAGATGAACGCGGACTATGCGTAAATAGAAGATACTGAAACCAAAGTACCTATATTTGACAATTATATAAATTTATACCTCTAATAACCGACATATGGATGTCTTCCCGGGATTGAATGTTTTATAGTTCAGAGTTATACTATCGACAAAATCGGACGTCATAAAAGTGTATTTTCTGTAAGATAAATATGTAAAAACGTAAAGTACGATAAAGAAGGATCTTAAATTTTGTGAGATCGAAGTTTAAACATAACAAAATAACAAACTCACTGAAGAGAGACACACCGTAAAATAAAATATTCCTTTGTAATTTAGACGGGAGTTCTGTGAATTAACAAAACCGTTAGTAGACTGTATGGATGGAACTACTCTATATACGGATTATTCTTCTTCGACTACGACTAGAGTTCATTATATACCTAGGTGATTAATTGGCTGTAATTTTATAGACCGGTACTTACGTCCATTGACTGTCACATATAATAAGATAAAAAATTGTCCACTCCTTTTCTTATTTTTACTTTTTGTTAAACTATATTTCAACTATAAACACTTTTATTTCAATTCAATGACCATCGTATAAAATGTTAATGACGATGAGGAATGGTATATATAAACCCTTTACTTATCTGCTTTCCATACTAAGAAAACTTGACTGGATTTAATAAGTAACTATTTACTAAACTATTGACGTTATTTGATTTCTAACTAATGATTTAAAAGAATATGACTATAGAATTAAGTCTTACTATTTAAACTAAATCCAGTCTACTTCAATTAGTATTTTGGAAGGTTTCATTTTCAAAACCGAGTCTTTTTTCAATACTTAGTATCCTATTTTACTTGGGTATATTGATAATTAATAAGTTAAATAAAATTAATAGAAGGATCTCTTTTAAAAATAAACAAAAGGGATTCTAGATACTACTTAACATCTTTTACGTACAAATAAGTAAACCATGAGACCCAAAACCTAAGAAAATTTATATTAAGACCATAGTTAATAGAGTCTCATTTCTGGGAAACATTTATTCTCCTTACGATGAGTAAGTTCCATACTTTTGTAAAAACTTCCAAGGAATTGAAGTTCGTGTTTAATTTTCTCAACATTTTTACACTTTCACCTTTTTAAAATTTATTTTTATAGTGTAAATTTTAAATAAAACTCAGTTTCTCCGTTTTTACTCTGTTTTGTCTTTATAATTGTCCAGTCTTCGTATTTCTACCATGTGAATTCTGTAGTCATACTCTAATTTGATTTCTCTTCTGATGACACCAAAATCTACGAAAAACAATAAAACGAATAAAAATTGAAAATCTAAAGAATAACTCTATAAAATTAATTTTAGACAAGATAACATTATGATGTGAACATCAAGGATGAAGTTGATGATTTTATTAGTAAATTATACTTAGTTAAGTTTCAAACCCTCGTGTCAAATCTGATAGACTTGAACTATTGTAGGTCAATAAAAGTAGTAAAACACAAAAAAATTTTCAATTGTGTATAACGTCAACGTTATTACGGAAAGTTTACCCACTAAAAGGGTACGCAAAACCAAGACGATAGGGGAATTTGGTCTTCAGGGTACACAAACAGAAACCCTTGTCGTTCTTTTGAACTTCAATGTCTCTGCTAATATCATAATAAGGTAGGTCTCATGAATAATTCGTTATGACCCTTAGGTACAATAAACCTTTTAAAGACTAAAAAGAAAAATTTTCGTTGGAGCATAAAGATTGAGTGTCGAGACGAGATCGTAAAGGAATTCTCGTAGGGTTAAAGGAGAGAATAAAATAAGTGGATAACGTCCTCGTAGTTTAATGGCCGTTACCTTGTAAACGTCAGTAAGAAACCAAAAAGAAACAAACGGTTCTCAGTAAAATACATTAACAAGTTATAGTCGAAAAGAGTGGGTTGGTCAGAATGGCCGTACACAATCCAAGATAGAGTGAAAATACATCCTATAATTTGACAGTCCATTTTGCTTGTTAAGAAGATCACAATTTTTAATAAGAAACGAATAACGTTTCAAAAATTATGCAAAGGAAAAACAAAGGAAATTGATACCACCTTGGATTTTAATATGTTCTGACAACGACGACGACGACGATTCAGTGAAGTCAGCACGGACTGAGTCACACTGGGATATCTGTCGTCGGGTGGTCCGAGGGGGTAGGGACCCTAAGAGGTCCGTTCTTGTGACCTCACCCAACGATAACGGAAGAGGTTTTGTTCTGACGACGACGATTCAGCGAAGTCAGCACAGGCTGAGACACGCTGGGATATCTGTCGTCGGGTGGTCCGAGGGGGACAGGGACCCTAAGAGGTCCGTTCTTGTGACCTCACCCAACGGTCAAGGAAGAGGTTACGTACTTTCACTTTTCACTTTCACTTCAGTGAGAATCGCTGGAGTACCTGACGTCGGATGGTCCGAGGAGACAGGTACCCTAAAAGGTCCGTTATCATGATCTCACCCAACGGTAACGGAAGAGGTGTTATGTTCTGATCTTTAACAAATTATAAATACGGGAACGATAACAATACGTTCGTTCACCTTTCAGTAAAGGTTGTGATGTTAAGTGAAGTAATTGTCGTTTATTTTAAAGATAAAGAAAAAGGGAAGTTAAAAGTGTGACTATTAAATTAGAGTCACTGAGTATTCATTTAATATTTAAAACACGTACCAATAATAATATCCTAGTAATATAATAGTTCTTTGGAAATATAAAAAGGTAAATGTTCGACTTGTTGGGAGTTTTATTAACACTTTCATTTCTATCGGGAAAAGACGTCGGAATAAAGGATGGAAGGCCACTGTTGAGGTTCATTTAGTGTGATACTCAAAGATTTCACGGTGTTTTCAGTTAGACTACGAAGGTTATAATTACCAGTACAAACAACTCCAGAATGATGTACTATCTGATACAGAATTCGTGAACTATACTTAAATAAGTTAAATAAGTTTGAATTTTTCATCCATGAATGATAGGGTTGTTTGATCGAGTGTTATTTGACACCTTTTAAGAAGTTCTCCATCCTTATGGTTTCGTGGAATGGACGGAGGACTCTTTAGGCATATGTCCAGTTCTTGTTGTCAGTTCTTGACCGGTACCTTGTCGTCTGACTAAGGTTTGACCCTTTCCTCATGCAGTTCCGACATATAACAGTGGGACAAATAAATTGAATATACGTCTCATGTAGTACGTTTTACGGTCCAACCTACTACACGTTCGACCTTAGTTCTAACGGTCCTCTTTATAGTTATTGGAGTCTGTTCGTCTACCGTGGTGGGAATACCGTCTTTCACTTCTCCTTCATTTCTCGGAGAACTACTTTCACTTTCTCCTGTCACTTTTTCGACCGAATTTTGAGTTATAAGTTATTTGATTCTAGTACCGTAGACCAGGGTAGTGAAACACCGTTTATCTGCCCCTTTGTCACCTTTGTCACTGTCTAAAAAAAGAAGTCGAGGTTTTAGTGACGTCTACCACTGACGTCGGTACTTTAATTTTATGTGAACGAAGAACCTTCTTTTCGATACTGATTGGATCTGTCATAAAATTTTTCGTCTCTGTAATGAAACGGTTGTTTCCAGACAGATCAGATTCGGTACCAAAAAGGTCATCAGTACATTCCTACACTCTCAACCTGATATTTCTTTCGACTCACGGTTTCTTAAGTACGAAAACTTGACACCACAACCTCTTATGAGAACTCTCAGGGAACCTGACACTCCTCGAGTTTGGTCCGTTAGGATTCCCTTTAGTTAGGACTTATAAGTGACCTTCCTGACTACGACTTCGACTTTGAGGTCATGAACCGGTGGACTACGCTTCGTGACTGAGTAACCTTTTCTGGGACTACAACCCTTTCTAACTTCCGTCCTCTTCCCCTACTATCTCCTACTCTACCAACCTACCGTAGTGGGTGAACTACCTGTACTCAAACTCGTTCGAGGTCCTCAACCACTACCTGACCCTTCGGACCGTACGACGTCAGGTACCCCAGTGTTTCTCAACCTGTACTGACTCGCTAACTTGACTTGACTTGACTTGACTTGAATGATAGGGTTGAAATATTTACTTATTTGACTCCGTGTATCTCCAAATCATTGAACAGGTGTCGGTACGTCAATCACTCCCCTTCTCGACTCTAAAACTTAGATCTGGTAGACCGAGATAATAAGGTGTTAAGGTACTATAAGTGTGTAAAATTACGAGGAAAATCCCCCAAGAACCACCGTGATCACCATTTCTTGAGTGGATGGTTCCGTCCTCTGTATGTTCTACACCCAAGCTAGTCTTTCTTGGGGACCCAGTCTTTCTTGGGGACTTCCTCCTGTACCGTTGGGTGAGGTCATAAGAACGGACCTCTTAGAGTACCTGTCTCCTCGGACCTCCCTATTCCAAGTATCTTAACGTTCCTTAGTCCGTTTTGACTCCACTGAATCGTACGTGCGAAATGCTTTGAGATCAACATTAAGAGTGTAATAGAATTATACGATTTACTTAATGTTTTTAACTTTAACCTTAGTGTTTCCGATGTTCCCTTTGACTACACAGGGGGCTTCGACGGATTCGGGGTAAAAGGGGGTTCAGTAGACCTAAAACAAAATTATTTACAGTAACAGATACTCTGACGAAAATTATGATGAAAACGAAGTTGTCTTACGACCACAAGAAGATCCCGTGAGTATGACTCTCCTTCTTTCTACTTTATCGACCCTTTCGTATTCAAACTCCCTTCAATTATATTTGACCACAAGTTTTTAATAAGTTTCTAAAAACTTTAAATAAAAATTTTTGACATAAATTCGAGGTACCGGATATATAATATCCATTTATAAAGGATCGATGAGGGCCCTACGGACCTAAACTTAACTGACAAGATCAAGCATACAGTGGGGTGAAAAGAAGGGATAGGAGAAATTTTCATAATCCACAGGAGTCAACTCTTCGTTGAGTCCCTTTGGTTCTTTTGTGGAGATCACTTACAGTGAGAAAGTAAGTCGAGTGAAATAGTTGGTAAAAACTACCACACATATCACTCAAGAGACAGGGACCGACAGGACTAACTTAAAGTACTGGAGTCAAAATGTTCTGTGTCGGTAGAGACCAAGACCTACTGAGTCAAAGAGAGACCCTACGCGTCTTCCTAGTCGAGTCTCAGAACAAAGTAGAGAGACAAGACTTCTCGAGATTTTGGACACCCGCTTACATTATACTTTGAAACCGCCTCCATAACACTGAGTTCGGTCCGACCTCTCTTCTGGAACGACCTTTGGAGGGTACGGAACGTGTTATATATACACTTGAGCTTAAGTTTCAAGAAAGGATAAATGTTTTATAACAACATAACATTTTGTGACATTTTTGTTATGAACCTTTTCAATGAATTTAACAGTAGTGGGATATTTTTGTTGAAAAATAGAACAGTGTTTGTATTTATAATTATGAGGAGATAGAAATTCACCTTATAACGTCCGGGGGTTCTCTTTCGGAAACAAAATGGAATACGAATGGAGGGAGTTGAAAAATGGACTTTTTTTACCTCGATTAAGGTTATCACTCTTCACCTATCAAAGGATTCCTACATCATCCCTTAACTCCTTCTCCTGAGTCTAACGTATTATCGTAGAAGGTATAAGAACAGAGGACGAGTTCCAAAGAAGAGAGAAGACCAGGGAAGTAGGGTAGGGACATATCAGGGGCGGGGGACGGGGGGGGAGGTGGGGGTGGGGGTCGATCGGAATCGAAGAACCGAGAAGAGGAACCAAAAGTGAAGGTGTTACCGTTTTACTAGTCGGTAGATAATAAAAAGTCTACACAGGGAGACCCCACATTAAAATAGGAGAGTTTCATTTAAAGTACGGATAGAATGACGCAAGTCCGATGATACTTTTTTACGGTAATTGACCTCGGACCACCCGACGTCAGATATCCCAGTACTTTTCAGTCTGTACTGACTCGCTGAAGTGAGAGTGAAAAGTGAAAGTACGTAACCTCTTCCTTTACCGTTGGGTGAGGTCACAAGAACGGACCTCTTAGGGTCCCTACCCGTTCGGACCACCCGACGGTGGATACCCCAGAGTGTCTCACCCTGTGCTGACTTCTCTGAATCGTCGTCGTCGTCGTCCTACTGAAGATTGTTGTCTTTAAATAAAGAATTGTCAAGACCTCCCGTCCTTCAGGTTCTGGTTTTGTTACCGTATAAACCACAGACCACTTCGGGAAGAAGGACCAAGTATCTACCGTCGAAGAGAGACAGTGAAGTGTGACCCCCTCCCTCGATCCTTCGACAGACACCAGGAAAAATATTCCTATGAATAAGGAAAGTACTCCCGAGGTAGGAGTACCGGATTAGTGAAGGGGTTTCAGGATAGTGGTTTAGGGTAATATGACCCCTAATCCGAAGTTGTCTTTTTAAAACCCTTCCTTTGTATTTGTAGGTCAGGTGTCTATATGGCAACTGTTTTAGATAAAGATAGACCGTCCGAAGTTACCCGACAAAGAGTTTGGGAAAGGACCTTCACCGGTTTGCTAAACAAATCCGACACCCTCCACTACCACTCATAAACTCTAGATCTCTACCTTTTCCCTGGAAGTCGACTTCAAATAAATCCGGTAACATAGATTGAGTGTATACCGTGTTATGAGTGAAATCATAAACTTCATTTTCTCTTCCTTCCTCTCCTTTCTTCCCTTCTTTCCCTTCCTTTGTCTTTCTCGTAAAAAAGGGTGACCCACGAAAAAAGTCGTCAGGTGTCGAAAAAACCATAGGTGATGGAAGTAAATACCGTGTAGATAAAAAATTTTATTGAAAGACTCCAGGAAAAATATTCAGGGTCCGTTTATACGAAAGTCAACATGGTTCAGGAGAAGTCAAGTTGTAGATCTGAAGGGTAACAGTTAATGGAAGAGAGTACGAAAAACAGAGTAGTCCTTCAGATCAAAGTAGACCTACAGTACTCGTGTACACAAATTCGATTGTACACGATTACACACCTCTCACCTCTCTGTAAATGGGAAAGTTCTTCTTAAACACAAAATTCCTTTCTATATTCGGTCTCCTTCTAGAAAACCCCTCCTAAGATATCATATTAAGATACCACATTATTGACTTCATATTTTTTGGGTTTGTTTACTCCTCCATAAAACCCGTACGTCCTGTTATGAATTCGTTCTTCAAGACAAACCGTTAGACCTAAGTCCCAGGTAAGTGACAGAAGTGTTGACGAAGAGAATGAGTGAGAAGACTTACATTCCTAACAGATTTTCTTAAAGAGGATGGACATGAGGAGGAAAAAGTGTACGATACTATCGAATGGACCGTTGTCAAGACCCTGAAAAGATGCCCCCGTGACCATACAGGTCGACCTCCCTCTTTCCAACTCTATCCTAAGTCCCTTACCTTAAACACCTAGTAGTCATTCACGATAAAGAGATTCAGTTTTGACAAAGTTGACTCTTCGTTGTAATAAACTATGGACCAGTCTTTAAAGTCATTACATGGAAAATTTAATATTTTCATTATACACTGATAATATTAGTTAAATTTGTTTTTTAAATTTACCCTTTATGTACTTAAATTTTCACTATTAAGAGAAAGGAGTAGAGATAAAGGTAACACGTCCCCGTTGATGATAATCATTAAACCCCATATTGAGAGGTATGAAATTAGGTACGAGTCGATTAAAACCGAGACGTATTAGGACTGTAAATCGAAAAGATCCTCTTCCGTTACCGTGGGATGAGGTCATGAGAACGGACCTTTTAGGGTACCTACCTCCTCGGACTATCCGACGTCAGGTACCCCAGTGATTCTCAGCTTGTACTGACTCACTGAAGTGAAGTGAAAGTGAAAAGTGAAAGTACGTAACCTCTTCCTTTACCGTTGGGTGAGGTCATAAGAACGCACCTCTTAGGGTCCCTACCCCCTGGGACCACCCGACGGGAGATACCCCAGCGTGTCTCAGCCTGTACTGACTTTACTGAATCGTCGTCGTCGTAAGAGTATCCGATAGAACATAGTTTTCAATTCAGTCTAAATGTAGACCCAATACCGTCTGTCACAAATTATTTCCTGTGTCCCGACAGTTTTACTCGTAAAAAGTATTGTAATAAAATCTCTTAGTCATAACTTGTAAATCAAGAAACATGGGTATACTATCAAGTAATAGAAGGTGTTTTAACAATGAACGTTTGTACTAATACGGATTTGATGATCGAATATACAAGGACAAAACAAAAATACAGTAAAAATCGAACCTCAGAAGTGCAAGGAAAAGAAACGTAAGACTAATAAACCGTTACGTAAAATTTACCTCTTCACCTTATGACCGACCTCATGTTTTGTTTGATTTTTCTGAATTGAAGTCTTTGAAGATAAGAAGATGGATATAACTAGTTACTAATAAAATGTGAAGACAAAGAAGTAAATATTTACTCGTATGTAAAACCTGTTCAAACGATAAACTATATGTAAATTTTTACTAGGAAATTCGGAATTTAGACACTAACAGAAAGAACGTAAAAGAAAAGATGTCCACCTTATTAAGTTCACTAAAAATACGGTCAATTGAGAGTAGAAACCCTCAACAATTAAACAAGTTTACGTAGTCCTAATAAAAAAATTTGTACTTTAAACGAACTCTTGTCTCGTTTAAAAAAAAAAAATGAATGTAAAAACTCTACAAGAGAGAAAATTTTTTCGACTTAAATAAACTTAACATAACTGACACGTTGACAAGACGTGAAGTCTATGATAAAAATTTCGGATCCTGACCGTTTTAGTCACTTTTAGTCAATGTCTTTTTCTTATAAATTACCGTTATAACCTTTCTTTGACTCGGGACCCTCACAATCGTATGAAATTTGACCTACACTCAGTCGGTACTTTACGACAATAGTTTTTTTCCTTACGTATTTAATCCGTTAATAGATACGTTTAGACCGAAGTTATACAACTTAAATAATAGGAAAATAATATGTCCTAATCCATTCGTCATATTATATTTTTAACTCTTTCATTTAGGGCAAGTTAACATGTAAAAGTTGGGTCTCCATTTATTTGACGTCTTCTTCGTTCGGATAAACCTCTATTACCATTGCAACTTCTCCTTTTGTGAAAAATAGTACTTAGTATTAATGAACACGTTTTTTAAATGACATAAGATACAAATTTTGGTGGTCCGAGGAGACATGAACCTTAAGAGGGCCGTTTTTATGACCTCACCCATCGGTAGGGGAAGAGTTCCCTTACTTAGAAGGACTGGATCCCTAGTTTGGGTCCAGTGGACTGTCGTTTCTCTAGTTTCGTCAGTTAGGATTTCCTTTAGTTAGGACTTATAAGTAACCTTCCTGACTACGACTTCGACTTCGAGGTTATGGAACCGGTGGACTACGATCCTCAATTGAAGTAATCTTTTCTGGGACTATGTCCCTTTCTAACTCCCGTCCTCTTCCCCCGGTGGACCCTACTCTACCACCTACCGTAGTGGCTGAGTCACCTGTATTTAGACTCGTTTGAGGCCCTTCGTCACTTCCTGTCGCTTCGGACCACACGACGTCAAGTAACCCAATGTTTCTCAGTCTGTGATGAATCGTCGACTTATTGTCGATTCAAGACAATCCTAGGTCCGGAATTTTCGTTACGTGATAAGTAACGAAAGGGGGGTCGAAAGAGATTCTTGTAGAAAAATGTGTATTACTTCCACCATTTACAATACACGAAAAGAGACTCTTTTACGGAGATAGTTCAAGAGGAACAAAACTTTAATCGTAATGAGAAAGGGTGTATGGTCTCAATCCAGTCGATGACAGAACTAATGGTCACACCATCAACGAAAGAAGAAAGACACAGAAAAAACCGTAAAACCACTCGTCACCCCTTTCCGAGACACATCTCAACGACTCCTTTACGTGTTTCATGTCATAGGACATGAGTCGTACCCGAATTATTCATAAATAACTTTCCTAATGGTTGGGAGAACTCAGTGAGGGGTTGTTCCCAGGAGGACGAACCACAATAGACTCGGTTCTCTTACTCTGTCTCAAGACAAACCATCGTTTTCTTTCGAAATAAGAAAAAAAGATAAAAATGTATGATTAAATAAAAAGTAACTTTGTATTAACGAAATGTTACAACAATCAAAGACGACATGTTTTTTCACCTAGTCGATACACATATGCACACACACACACAAGTTAACACAGGTTGAGAAACACTGGAACACTTGATATCCGACGATCCGAAGAGACAAATACCCTTAAAGGTCCGTCCTTATGACCTTCTCCAACGGTAAAGGAGAAGGTCCCATAGAAGAGTTGTCTTTCTGACTTGGTACAGAGAACTCAGAGGACATAACCCCATCTAAGAAATGGTGGTTCGGTGGACATTTCAGGGATACATATGTATATTCTTTCGAAATAAGAAGTTACTTTCTTATCCCTCTATGCTCGAACGTATTATCTCGTGTCGAGAAGGGTTATCCGCCACCCGCTCCGACGGAATATCCCAAGAGGACCCAACACCCCTCTTCCCCGTTCAAGAACACCGAGTCCACACCGAGACGACCAGTACGGTGTGAAGTCTGACTCCACGAGGCTCACCGACGACATACGTCTTCTACGACGACGGTAGAACTTACTCCACAGATGTATCTTCAGTCGACACCTTCAAATGTAGACGCCGTTGTACGTGTTTCGAAGACGTGTACGGTCGATATCCGTCTACTTTGACCTGATTCTTCTCCAATCTGACATAGAATAGTGATTGATGGCAGAATAAAAAGAGTCCTTGGGTCGACCAAAAAGACCACTACTCGTTTATTGACGGACTCGTTTTAATTCTCTCATTTTAGTCGAGTACGTATCGTTTCGTCCGACGATTAACGAACTACACTAAACTTTCCGTCACATTTCTGACGAACCAGGGAATTAAACCGTCTACATTGTATCACGGACCTTAAGAGTGGAAGCCAAATGTTAAAAAATGAAACACAAACCCGTAACTTATGACCCTCATTGATTTTACCCTCAATAAGACCTCTATTTTGGAGCGCAGTTGGTCATACCGTACAATCGATCAAACAGTAGTCACACTCTCGAAATCTTTCTTTTTGGAAACTAAAGATTTCTTCTCCCTACTCCTTACCTCCCCCTTTTACAAATCTTAGACCTTACAACCAAAAAGCTTAGAATCCTCGTCACTCCTCTCCCGACCAGTCCCCTCTCTGTGAGAGACTATTCCCCCCGGTCGTATCTCTTCCACCAAAACCGACACCACCGCCGTCCACCTCCATATCCCAGTTGACTCCTCTTCAACCTGGAGAAAATGTTAAATCAGGTGTACACTTTCTTTCTCTTGATCAAGCTGGATGAGGGAATCGAAAGACAAATACCGTTTCTCCCGACTTTCCCCCCCTCGTAAAGAAGGTTGACCAACAGATAACTTGAGAGGTCTCTTATCGAATTGACAGTGGGACGAACGGAAACCTCGGAACTCTTTTAAAGGAAGGAATACGACCAAAAAGGTAAGTATTCTGGAAGTAAGACCCCTTTCCTTCCCTAACACTCTTCGTTTTCTTCTCGTCTACTCACAATCTAAAACCAGTAAGATTGTCCGTACACCCACCCTCCCAAAACACACATAACGAGTCAGTACAGGTTGAGAAAAGTTGGGGTACCTGACATCGGACGGTCCGAGGAGACAGGTACCCTAAGAGGTCCGTTCTTATAGCCTCACCTGACGGTAAGGGAAAAGGTTTATCCACACACGACGACGACGACTCAGCGAAGTCAGCACAGGTTGAGACACGCTGGGGTATCTGCCCTGGGGTGGTCCGAGGAGGCAGGGACCCTAAGAGGTCCGTTCTTGTGACCTCACCCAACGGTAAAGGAAGAGGTCCTTTACCCACACATCACTATAGAATAACAACAAGATCAAGGATTGATGAATTCCCACGTCAAGTCATTAGTTATACAAGTGTAACAACACGTCGGTTCGAGATCTTGAAAAAGTAGAAGTTTTGCCTTTGAGATATGGGTAGTTTGTTGATGAAAGGTAAAGGAGGAGGGGGATGGTTGACTGTTGTTGGTAAGATGAAGAAAAAATTTCACATGTTAAATTACCAAAAATCATATCTTAACACGTCGGTAATGGTGATAATTAAAATCTTTTAAAAGTAGTGGATTTTTTTTATACTGGAAATTACTAGTACGAAGCTAGTATGGTAGACTGAGGGGGTAGGGTCAACGCCGGTTGGTGATTACAGAACACAGAAATATCTAAACGAAAAAGACTTGTAAAATATGGTCATACACTTGAGAACACTGACCGAAGAAAACGAATCGTGTCACAAAAGGTCAAAGTAGGTAAAACATCGTTCATACTTTATTATATGTAAAACAAAGATACTTAAACTTACGAAAACTATGAAGTATATTGTATCACAAAACAAAACAAAAAAACTCACATACGGACCGAATAAAGTGAATCGTATTGTAGGGGTTCTAAATAAATAAACACAGTCTTAAAAGAAACAAAAGTTCAGACTCATTATAAGGTAATATACACATATAGTGTAAAACAAATAGGTAAGTAGACAGTTACCTGTGAAGCCAACAAAGGTAGAGAACTGATAACACTTATCCCCACATGTTTATAAAGAAACTCTACGACGAAAAACAAGAAAATCCATATATGGATTTTCACCTTAACAGTCTAATAAAACATTAATGTAAAAAAAAAAAACTCCTTGATAGTATCACAAAAATGTATCATCGACGTGACAAAATGTAAGGTTGGTTGTCTCTTCTCCCCGAAGTTAAAAAGACGTCGGAACGGTTGTAAATACAAGACTAACAAAACTTCAAACCAAAACAAAACTATCGTCGAGATCGTTACTGAAAATTTCCAGGGAAAGTGGTTTGATAGCGGAAAAGAAATGTCTACACCTCTAACATGAAGTTTCCTCGTCACTAAGGGCAATTGACATCGATTTGCTAACTTGAGTCCAAAAATCTTGGATTCATGTTCCCAAATATATGATATCTTCCTAAGAGTGTTAGGTAGTCTGTTTCGATAATCTTTACCGTTAGTTCTCCTAGAATTTTATTCTCTCTACTCTGTAATCTTTGTACTACCTCCTCCAAAGATAAGAAATCGCAATACAAACACAAACGTTCCTACTCTTAGACAACTATCATTATCACGGTTCCCCTCCTTTAAAAAAAATTTTTAATCGATGTCCTTGTCATTACGAACTGGGAGTAGTTATACGAGTTTAATCGTAATAGACTAAATGTAACCATAGTCGGGTCCACACATGTTCTCGTCGTCCTGATAGAGTCTAGTAATGTTTTGACCTCTGAACAGAAGACAGAAAGAGACTCCTAAAAGTTTATTTGTCATTAATATTACCATTGTTAAATCCTTAACGACTAATGTACTAAAGTGATTTGGACAGTAATAGACATTTATAAAGTACTTTTTATCTTTATGTCACAAAAACTATCGAAGTACTTCCATAAAAAAAAGAAACTTCTTTTTTTGGGTACTTGATACAAGGAACATATGAAAGGTCCAGTCCGTTTATGATGAAGTACTCGTCTCTTAATATAGATGTGAAAGTGTATAGTAACAATAAGGAATACCGATATATAAAACCCATGTCACAACGTCTTTGACGATTTACAAATAAACTACTGTCTGAAAGAGAGAACGTGACACGTCTCTTTATTCTACACTACTATATTCACATTACATCACGAGACGTTTCATGTTTTAGGACGTCAAAGAAACAAAAGAAGGGTGAACCATACGTTTTATGAAGATTCGTAAGACTTTTATTATGTCTAGTACCTCTTAAATTTTGTGACCTGTGACACTCTTGTAACACACCCCCCTTGTCACTGTCGGACCACAAACCAAGTGCGAATTGTAAAGAAATAAGATAACGGGGTTAAAATACCTACTATTCACACTTCTTCTCTCTTCAGTTCTCTTCTGTTACAGTTTGTTTAGTGTCTTTACTAGTGTGTAATTTAAATAAGTGTATCCTTTATAAATGATTTATAGATAATACATGGTCCCATATCATAATCTGTGTGTACCCTTACTATATCTACTTTTTCTGTGGTAAGAATTAAAGTTCCTGGAATCTTTATGAGAGACACTACGACACGAGAGTTTGTAGTCTTAGTACACCTTCAGAATAAGCGTGTCTCCAACGGCCTGTGATGGGAAATAAAAGACTAAGTCATCTATAGCCGTCACCAACGCCTCGTTTGTAAACGTAAAGATTTTACAAGAATCTCCCACAACTACGACGACCAGGACCCTGGTGGGAAACGTTTGGTGGTAATATTACCTTGAAAACACAGTCGTTTTCCTTTAAGATTTAAATCTTTAAAAATGAACATTTTCGGAGGAAACTAATATGCATTATTTTTATAACTCTAAACCCTGAAAAGACCACCAGGTCACCAATTCTGAGACACGGGGATGACGTCCCCCTAGGTCCAAGCTGAGAACCAGTTCCTTGACTAGGACGTCGGTGTCGATTCTCCAAAGTAGGACGTCACTTCTAGGACACAGGACGTTGATTCTGGGTGACGTCGGTTTATTTAGTTATTAAAAAATTTTTATAACTCCGAAATGTGTCAGTTCACTCCGACACGTTAATTGTAACAGACATTTTCACTTGACTTTTACAAATACGAAGACTGTATCGATATAAGTATAGATATGTAGAGATAAAAAGACATATGTACACATAAAGAAAAAAATTCTTTTCTATACTTCTTTTCCATGGGTCACTTTGTTAAGACCTCTAGAACTTTGTATAAATCACACAATAGTTGTTTTTCTCTATGGATCATTCCTTGTACTCTATATTCATTTTTATAAATCCCTTTTTCGAAGTTTAATTACTTTACATGTTGGGGGATGGGGATGATTTTCGAGTATAGGGTCACTTCGGAGTGCTTACAATATCTTTATTATTTCTTCCTTTTTTGGGAATTACTAACAGGACAATGTAATTTTTGTTTTATTGTCTCTTGTGTTATTAACCATACATGAAACTATATTATGTTTTCACCGACACAAAATGAAATTCTTTTACTGGGTTAAAAGGTACCTAACCGAGGAACTTCCTTAGAAGAACCAACAAATTACTACTTTTATTATATTACTATTCAATCATTACTATCTATGTGAAGAAATACATTAAGATGTATGTGTACCACGTTTCATGTTCGTTACTGAACTCCAATAGTCTGTTCTTTCTAAACTTACACTACGTTTGTACATATCTTTATCGTCTTCACCAATTTTCACTCGATTTCTACCCAATACATAATACACGGTAGGAAAAAGACTACAAGAGTTTCTTATAACTGTGATTAAACGTGAACGTCACGATAACTCTCCTTCATCCTTTCGTAGCAACGGATAAAACGACGTACAAATTCTACCTATATCTCTCTGCACTTCAAAAGGACTACGAGGGTTCCGAACTATGAATTCTGAATCCTATTCATGTGTCCTAGTAATGAAAACGACCAAACAAGTAAAACGACAAAATTAAAATCAGATCGAAATTTGTGGTCTAGTGTATATATATAAAAAAATTTATATTCTAAACATTGTCGGAAACAAAACCTTCCTTAAAGGTCCCTAAATTTGAACAATTAAAGAAGTATCGAATCAAGTAGAAGACACATCCGCATCGTCCGTCAACGAGAATCACACTAAGTTCAAAGTGGTGACCTCACAGTAGAAATAATTTAGAGAGAGAGTCACCGTACGATCACTTGATCAAGGATAAAAACGGACTACGAGAACGGTCACCTCAGTCATAATATCTTACCACTGTACCCTACCGAGACCTTAGTTTAACAACACCAAGTTTAAAGTCGAGGTGATTATGTAATCCAAACACTGGAACTTTGTCAAAAAATTACGAACATTTGGACTCTAAGGGTTAGACATTTACCTGAAATCGTCCTCGACCCGGACTTGACGATACTCCCAGTTCCTTGACATTATTTCAGTAAGACCTTGGTCCAGTTAGAGATTTCAAGTTTTTCCTTCTTAGAGAGGACCTTGTGTCGACCTCAAAACAAACTGAGATATTAACCTCTCAACTGGTTAATATCTAGTTCGATCTTAGTAGATTTCGAACCTGTTTATACACATCTCACAAGTTAAAATTCGACAAGACGGTGAAACCGTTCAAAAAGACCTATCTCCCGTGAGACCGTAAGACACTCCTATCAGGTAAACAAATCTATCGTTCACAGAGTTTGTCCTTTAATAGAATTCGATTGGATTATCCTGTAATGTTACCCAAGACCTCAAAGAACTCCACGAAACTCCATAAGGATATCAAGAAACATCAACACATGTTGATTACCGTTACTGATTAGATCCTCACATATTGGTGACTTGTCTTTTCCTTCAACATGACCAGAACTCCGTCTCCTATGTAAAGTCTAACATTACTCTTCTATCTTCGGTTGACATCGAAATTCAAACTCAAATATTACACTCGCTATCCTTACTTTCCCTTTATCCCTTAAATCTCCTTTTAAAGACACTTAAAAATATAACTTCTTATTTCGACAATCAGATATATTTTCATTCGAATAAAATAGAGGATTAATTGTTGTAGATCCAATCTCAAACGTATAATAATACGATTAAGAAGCCTACGTGTTTTTTATTTAGTTTCCGAAAAACTCCCAAATTAAAAAGATTGGTTCAATATCTTTTCGTGTCATCCTGTAAGAAGTGAAGATGAACTGAAAACATCGTACGAGTATTTCTCTCAATAAAAACGTTTTATAAGTTCCCGAAGAAGTTTCGGAGAAAACTTCCTAAATGAAACAGTAGTCTAGAAATAAAGAGTTACTGAATAGACAAAAGATTAAAGTGAAAATACCTGAACTTCTTTAGGACGTGGAAAACATTCTAAAAGTCAAAGTGACCATTAATATAGTATTAAAAATATTCTTTTACTGTTTCTATACTTTTACCACGAATCCTATTTTCGATCACACTTCGTCCTTTTCTAAAAACTCATACTTAATTAAAATACACACCCTCAAGGAATCGTTTGTAAGAAGACAGTATTATCAAAACGAACGGATACTTTGGAACATTCAGTCTCGACCTTCTTATGGATGTATCTATCTTATGGATGTACCTACTTTTCTTACCGGACACATTAAAACAATAGATGAGTCCCGTCCTTAGAATACCGAAACAGAAAGGTTTACACAATGACTGTTATCTTCGTGGGTGTAATGAAGTTATAACTAAGGTTGGATAATCGAGATGAAAGATCTTAACCCTAAACGTCTAAACTACTAAGAGAAGGGTTTGGTTTCTAAAGATTTTCATTCTCCTATTGATGTTAGTATCTCATCACGAGGTTTAAGGTTCAACATTAAAAACCTGTAGATAGTACTTCCACTATACAGAAGTCTTTCACTCCTGTAGGTAGGTCTCATTAAGAATTTTACCGTTTAGACAGGTCACCGGTGTAACGAGACCCCCGGTTGTCAAGGGAGGAGATTTTATTACCCGAACTCTGTAAACCAGTCCCGTATGAGGTGAACCCGAGTACTTCATTCGTAAACAGGGACAAACAAGGAAAAAGATACGGTCCTTTGATTCTTTCTTGAGAGTATTTACATCTGAAGTTACCAAGAACATCTCCGACCTACGACCCCCAGATTCGTCTTCAGGACTGACACCAATAGGAGAATAGACCCACACCACTTATTTTCGGTGGAGTTTTGACCGAATGAGTAATAAGGATTTTACTCGAGTAACACCTCCAAAGAAAGAGTAAATCAGACCCAGGTGACCGTCTTACCTAAAACGATCTCAGACAGGAGAAGGTACCCGTAAACTTGTTACCAAAATCGAATCACGGTTGTAAGAATATCTCCCGAGAGGATTTCGTATATCATCCCTTTGTGTCCTATTAAGAGTTTCACGTACACTCTCGTATTAACTGTAAAATCTGATCTATTAAGAAACAACATATTTAACGGGACACGTCACGTCTTACAAATCGTAGTCAGGATTAAAGACAAGTGATTTACGGATGTCGTACGAAAATCAATACTGTTAGTCTCTACAGACACAACAACAAGTCAATGAGTCAGTGTAGACCGAGAACCGCTCGGTACCTGACGTCGTACGGTCCGGAGGGACAGGAAGTGACGGAGGGCCTCGAACGAGTTTCAGTACAGGTAACTCACCCACTACGGTAGGTTGATAGAATGGGAGAAGAGGGTGGAAGTCAGAAAGGGTCGTAGTCCCAGAAAAGATTGCTTAATCGAGAAACGTAGTCCACCGGTTTCATAACCTTGAAGTCGAAGTCGTAGTCAGGAAGGTTACTTATAAGTCCCAACTGTAGGAAATCCTAACTGACCAAACTAGAAGAACGTCAGGTTCCCTGAGAGTTCTCAGAAGAGGTTGTGGTGTCACATTTTCGTAGTCAAGAAGCTGTGAGTCAGAAGAAATACCAGGTTGAAAGTGTAGGTATGCACTGATGACCTTTTTGGTATCGAAACTGATCTACCTGTGGAAACAGTCGTTTAATACAGAGACGAAAAATTATACGACAGATCCAACCAGTATCGAAAAGAAGGTTCCCCGTTCCCAGAAAATTAAAGTACCGACGTCAGTAGAGAATACGTCACTAAAACCCCGAGTTCTTTTATCACAGAGTGACGAAGGTAACAAAGGGGTAGGTAAACGGCACTTTACTACTGTGGTCTACGGTACTCGAATCAAAAAACTTACAACTCAAAATTCGGTCGAAAAAGTGAGAGGAGAAAGTGAAAGTAGTTCTCTCTACAGAGATCTGTAACGGTTCACGGAGAAACCACCTTTTACCGACGACCGACTCAAGGTTAGGTCTGGTTATAACCCTTTAGGATAACTGACATAGAAGTTTTACATAAGTTTTAAGTTGGTGGAGAGTAGTGAAGGCAAAAGATAGAAACAAGTTCGGTAGTAGTAGGAAACAAACCTAATGACGTTATTAAAGGAGTAATCTGAAGGTTGTAGACAGGGGCGGAAGACGAGAATTGTAAAGTTACAGAAAAGTTACGTAGTAGGTCTGACTAGAAAATCTTTGTACGGACAAATATAGTCGCGAATGGACGAGTATTGGGAGGTCACTGAGGGGTAAAGGAAATCTCATTTTACCAGTTGACTCACTCGAATCCTGGACAACTATGTAACGATGGTGACCGACTTGGTTCCTAGATGTGTCCTCGACCGGTATACTGTCGGTTAACGAGAACCGTTTTGAGTTCTCGAAAGATTTTCAAAAAGTACTTCAACAGGAGTTTCGGTCAAATTAGTCTGTTCTTGTAGTGGGAGTAAGGAATATCAGTCTATGAAAAAGAGGGTCCAAAAAAGGGTCAGACTAGTAGTCGGGTATATGATGTGATACCTATTGTCAATAGAGATAGGTTTTTAAGTTCAGGTGTACACTTCCTACTTCAAAATGATAGTGATTCAAGTTTTTTGGAGCTTATCGGTTTCGTTAGAACTCTTTCTTCTTCCCTTGACGTCCTTAGTTGAACGGACTGAAGTCCGAGATGATGTTTCGGTGTCAGTAGTTCTGTCATACCATGACCGTCTTTCTGTCTGTATATCTAGTTACCTTGTTTTATCTTTCGGGTCTCTATTTAGGTGTGTGTATACCTGTGGAATAGAAACTGTTTCCTCCGTTCTTATATGTTACCTCATTTCTGTTAGAGAAATTGTTCACCACGACCCTTTTGACCAGTTGGTGAACATTTTCTTACTTTGATCTAGTGAAAGATTGTGGGGTGTGTTTTTATTTGAGTTTTACCTAATTTCTAGATTTACATTCTGGTCTTTGATATTTTGAGGATCTCCTCTTGTATCCGTTTTGTGAGAGTCTGTATTTAGTGTCGTCCTAGGAGATACTAGGTGGAGGGTCTTAAGACCTTTATTTTCGTTTTTATTTGTTTACCCTAGATTAATTTTAATTTTCGAAGACGTGTTGTTTCCTTTTATATTCGTTCCACTTTTCTGTCGGAAGACTTACCCTCTTTTATTATCGTT